>SZYD01001574.1:47500-68864 GCA_009363875.1 Mikania micrantha | reverse complement strand
TAATTATTGTTTTAATTTGTATTTGCTCTAGTGTCCCAAGCCTTCCCTTCCGACCCTCAAAACCCAAACAGGTAATTCTTGAATATATTCTCCAATGCCTAATATCTCATAATCTAATTAAGGACATGTTTGGGATGACTTATTTAAGTTTAAAAGGACTTTTTGTTGAAAACACTTATTATTAACTTATGAGTTTTAAAAAAGTGTTTGGATTAACTTTTAAAAAGGGTGTTGGATTAGCTTTTAGAAACATCTTTTTTAACATATTCACTTTTTCATAAAGCTAATAAGTTAGTTTTAAATGAAATCCCAAACATTGCACTAAGTGTAGTTAATTTAATCAATCAATCAGTGTGTTGTTTCAGATTCTTGTATTTAAATCCTTTCTTTTTACGTCTGTCTATTTAATTAATATACTTGGTCAAATGTTCAGTTCTAACCTCAAACATTTGAGATAGTCAATCTGATTTACTTTATAAAAAGCTACCAAAGATGCTTAGTTTGGGTGTTATCTGAAATTGTTTTGTTTATTTGTGGCTATATAATATATATATATATATATATATATGGTGATGGTGATGATGGGGTTTTCTATGCATGCATGTCTCAGGTTTTACAAGCTATTGATGGAATCAAGTCTGAGTCTTGATTCGCTGGAGATGATGATGATGTACGTTTTTTCTTGCTGGAACCATGGAGCAAAAACTTGAAGCACTTCTTCTAGAAAATCCGTACACACATTATGAGGAAAAAGAGGGTGTTGAGATTAATTATGATTTGTATCAATGGAAAGACTTAAAGAGAATGCTTCATGCAACTGATGAACAACTAAAATCCGCTCTCACTCTTGTTTCAGCCGTAGAGATTAATGGGTACTGGAGAATTGTTGATGATTTGTCCATTGATCTCGTGCTTTGTCATCTTGTATTGGTAGCAGATTCTGAAGAGGACTCGTCTTTCAGCTCATTTGATGGGGACAAGGTTGTTAAATCTCTAGCGGACACTTGGGGATTCTCTCCAGTTCTTGCACGCCATTGTTTGGAACGCTATGCTAGTACAACAGATGGGAGGCTTTGGGAATTGGATACCAAAAGGGTTTGTGTGGAAATTGAAGGATATCAGCCCCTGATTTGAACAATCCCAGCCCTTTGTTGGTCGATGATTTTACCCAGAACAAAAACAGACCCACGATGATAAAGAACAGAAAGCAGAGATCTTTATTGAATCAAAAATTGGTACACCAAAACCAATAATCTATACCCCTATTTATAATAAACCAAAAGATAAACCACAATTAAATTCTATCCCTAAAAAATCTGCTTAAAACAATCTTAATTTAAACAAAACAAATCTAATCTTTAAAACTCAAAATAAAAAACCAAACTTTCTAACTTTTAACCCCTTTGACTATTGGGTATTTACAAGATTAGTCCAACAATCACCCCCTAATCTTGTAATACTCATTCCATTATCACAATAGTGCAGGCCCAAAACCATCATCTTGAGTCAAATTGACCTCTTCCTCCTTTGGTTTTGACTTTGAACATTCATAGGCATAGTGACCAAGTTCTTCACATCTATAGCACTTGACCCTAGACTTGTCACGTTGCCCCCTTTGATCTCTTCCTTGTTGACCTTCACGACCCACTTCAGCCCCAAAATTTCTACCTTTCCCATGGTTTTGTTGGCAACAATCACAGCCACCACACCTTCCCTTCTTCTCTTTAACTTGTTTATCATTATGAACAAGTAAGAGTTTTTCACGCACATCTCTAGCCAAGTCTTCTTGGGGTTTCACACGCTCTTCGTAAGCCTTCAAACGACCCACCACTTCTTCGAATGCCATATTCTCAATCTCGGAATATTGCTCAATTGAAGCCACAATAGGTAAGTATTTTGGAGGCATAGAGTTTAGGAACTTCCTTACCATTACTTCTTCTTCAAGGGATGACCCAAGACTCCTATATTTAGATTGTATCCCACTCAATCTTCCCGCGAACTCATCCACGGTCTCGGTCTCCAACATCTTCATTCCTTCCAACTCACTCCTAAGTGTTTGTAAGCGAGCCTTTTGAACCCTCTCGGCTCCTAAGAATCTGACCCGTATAGCATCCCACACGTCCTTGGCTCTTGGTACTTAGACACTTGAAGGAGTACATCTTCGGGTATTGATTGAAAGATCAAAGCTTTGGCCATATTCTTCCTTCTTGCATCTACTCCTCCTCCTGTCACAGGATCTATGGCATCTTGTAACCCGTGTGCTGCCAAAACAGTCTCCATCATGATGGACCAGGCTGTGTAGTTGGTTGTGGTCAGCTTTGGGCAAAGCAAACTCACATTGCCGGGCTCACGAACTGGTCCAACAACTCCACTAGCAGGTATGGCCATCAGTTCACAGAATTAACTTATCAAAACCAGAATAAAACAGCAACACCCACCAGATCAATCTGTCACAGATTGATTGTTACCCCTCAATCCCTGAATCACTAAAGATTGAAGCCAATTGAAGCTTTCACAGCCCCTTTACCCGTCACAGCCTTCACAGCTGCTTTGTTTCAGACTCTCACAGCCTTCAACAGGTGCCTGATTGAAGCTCTCACAGCCTTCAACCCTAAATCGAACCAATCACTGGTCAATCGAAACCTTCACGGCTCCTAGTCACCCGATTGAAGCCCTCACAGCCCCAAATCGATCCCAAGTTCAATCATTCCTACCTGAATCACACAGGCATTGATCGAACTTTGATTACCTCACGTAATTCTTCCCGACGGCTTCTTCTAGACAGCTTGGTACCGCAAATTGTCCTTCCTTGTGCAATCGTCCCTCTAGAACAAACCTTTAACAGGTGCGCTCTGATACCAATTGAAGGATATCAGCCCCTGATTTGAACAATCCCAGCCCTTTGTTGGTCGATGATTTTACCCAGAACAAAAACAGACCCACGATGATAAAGAACAGAAAGCAGAGATCTTTATTGAATCAAAAATTGGTACACCAAAACCAATAATCTATACCCCTATTTATAATAAACCAAAAGATAAACCACAATTAAATTCTATCCCTAAAAAATCTGCTTAAAACAATCTTAATTTAAACAAAACAAATCTAATCTTTAAAACTCAAATAAAAAACCAAACTTTCTAACTTTTAACCCCTTTGACTATTGGGTATTTACAAGATTAGTCCAACAGAAATTGCACGAGGATTATTAAAAACTCGTGGAGCAATGGAAATCCAAGATTTTATGGATCAATGGAGTTGTGTAGGATTGCCAGTGAGTTTGGACATGTTGGAAGGGGAAATTTTGGTACAAATAGATAATAGAGATAAAGCTTGGGTTCATCTGGCATCAGGTTTTTATTTGTTTTTTTTTTTTTTTTTAACAGGGGCACCTTTTTCCTCATTTTATGAAGTCAGATAAAAAAAACAAAAACAAAATTTTCATTCTTGAACATGTTAGACAAATAAACAGCTATAGAACTAGGGAGGTAAAATAGTCAGCATGTTTTTATAGTCAAAAATATTTCTTGGATATAACTAATCAAACCATAACAGCAAAGGTTAGCTGTCTAGGCAGCTGTACATTGTTGTTATGAACCAGGAATTAACCAACAGAACATTTTACTATGCTATAGTAATTGATATTCATTGAACATGAATGGTTTAACCCGACCCATATTTTACCCTTGTTGGATTGACTTGGACTTTCTCTCTGTAAATTAATATTTATTAATTTCTCATAACTAATCTGTGTGTTTGTACTTGGTCTAGTGTCCCAAGCCTTCCCTCCTGACCACCAAAACCTTAGCAGGTAATTGTTCAATTCTCTAATCTAATCTAATCTGGGAGTGATCTTTAGTTCCAGATTCCTGTATTTGAAATTACATACTGATCATCTTTTTACACTTGAGTTTAGTTTAAAATTCTATTCAGTTTTTGATAATTGCCAATGTGTTACAAGAAGAAGTTTGGTTTTCTAACCTCAAACAATGAGATATCAATTTGATTTACTTTATAAAATGTTTCCAAAGTTGTTTGGGGCTTAAATTTGGGATTCATGTAGTTATTTAGTTTTTTATGGCAATGGTGATGAGGGTTTTCTATATGTGTTTCAGGTTTTACAAGCCAAGGATGAAAAAGACTGAATCAAGATATAATCCTTTTGTGTTTGAAAAAGTTGAAGTATTACCTCCTGATTGCTCTAATCAAAGGTAACAACGTGCGCGTGTAATCATTAACTTAATATGCTGGCTGAATCATGATTTAATTATAACTTCCTACTCGCGCTACCAGAGATGAAGATGGTGAAACCATGGAGCAGAAACTTAAAGCACTTCTACTACAAAATCCATACACGCTTGATGAAGAACACGAGGGTGGTCAGAAGAGGTCTGGTTTGTATAAATTGGACGACCTAAAGAGCATGTTTCATGCTGCTGATGAAGAACTAAAATCCGCTCTAAGGCTTGTTTCAGCCGTAGAGATTAATGGGTATTGGAGATTAGTTGATGATATGTGCATTGATCAAGTGCTATACAACTTGGTATGGAAAGCAGATTGTGAAGACTGGTCTTTCAGCTCACTTGATGGAAGTAAGGTTATTAAATGTCTAGGGGACACTTGGGGGTTGTCTCCGGTTCTTGCATGCCATTGTTTGGAACTGTACGCTCGTACAACGGATGGGTGGGTTTGGGAATTGGATATCAGACGGGTTTGTGTGGAACTTGCAAGATGGGTGATAAAAAGCAACAGAAGAAGAAGAAGAATGAAAATCGAAGAGTTTATGCGTCAATGGAGTTGTGTAGGATTGCCAGTGAGTTTGGATATGTTGGAAGGGGAAATTTTGGTTGAAGAACATGGAAATCATTCTTGGGTTTATTTGCCACTCCTACATCCACCAGGTTTTATTTATTTATGATGTTAATTTGTTTACGTTGTTTTTTCTTTACATGCTAACATTTTGATCAAAAGTAGATGAAACATGTTCATCCGTAGAATTAGTATTGACTTGTCATAACAAACTAATTAGGTAGGCCCTGTTTGCGGGGTGCGCACATATAATGTGTGTGTGTTGGCCCTTGAGGGTAAAATTGTAGTAATTTAAACGCTATTTTACTAATTTTTTGTGAAAATAACGTTAAGAACATTGGGTTGGTTGGTTAATCAAGCATCACGAGCCGGTGGTCTAGTTGGAAACAGTCTCTATACTCCTACAAGGTAGATGTAAGGTTGTGCACGTCTTAACCTTCTCAAACCATACCTTAGCTTTGTTAATTGTGAGAAATAATATGTACGACGATGATGATGAACTAACTAATTAGGTGTGTTTGTGTTTGGTCTAGTGTCTTGATTAGAGATGGGACAAGAAGGAACTCGCAGATGCTATGGAAGTTGATTTTGTGACTTTTAACAAGTAACTTTTGTTTCTTCTCTTATCACTTGTTTGATGTTTAGTGTTTTGTTTCAATAACATATCACTAATTAATTAAGTGCTCAAACCTTTGAAACCCTAAGTGATTGTTATCTCTCTCGTGCTTTTGCTTGTTTCTCATTTTTTAAAATATATTGCAACTTAGTTTAATATCAAACTCATTTGGCTTCTTTTTTCATTAAGGGTTTTTTCCAGAAACATATATACCAAAACTAAACAAGTACAAACAAACACCTTCATGACACCGTGGACATTCATAGTATTTGAGTGAGTTTTATTAGACACAATTCTAACATGTATTCATATGAGCGTCATTTATTATGCATTTGTATACAAAAAAATAAAATTATATAAAATAATAAATAATTAAAAATTAAAATCTTTAGAATATTAACCTTTTAAGTGTTGATAGTAATTACCTTTTTTATTGTTTTCTAGCTGTTATGTAATGCAAACCAAGGCCTCTATAATAAGAGCCAGCAGATCAGAACGTCGAATTGCATGAAATGCTCGATTAACCTATAAAGCCTCTACAATTACCTTTTTCCTGATTCAGGCAGTGTCAATCAAACAAAATTTCTTTAGGAGATCTAATAATCTATAAGATATGTTAAGAATTTTTTAAGATGTGTTGCTATAACTTGTGCAAAAACATATTATATAATGTAATTGACGATCATACCTATATTTTAAGATGTTGTTTCAGCACTGACACCAATAAAATGTTTTAAGTCATTGCTGCATGTTACTCAACCCAGCATTCCTAGAACCTTTTAGGAGTGTATCAGCATACGCTTCTGAAGTTGCAAGAGCAACAAGTCAGAGTTTATATATTAACCAGGTATCCTTATGCGAAAGATCCCACTTAAGTAAAGCCATAAATCACAGTGATAATTAAAGCCACTTACTAAATCTCTTAGGTGGTGTTTGTTTTTTCAGAGGTAAAACGTCTGCGGTCTGCGGACTACATCTGCAAACCTCTTTTGCAGAAGAGGTGGACCAAACCTCTGCAAGAAGAGTGTTTGAGGGTGTTTGTTTTCTCAACCTCTTCCCAACCCCACCGTCCCCAACCCCGCTGTCTTGCTCAACCCTACCGTCGACCTGTTTTTGAGCCACCACCGTCCACCACTGTCACCATCACCTCAATCGAAGGAACCATGGGCGACGACCGAATGAACCAGGGGCGAGCCCTAACCTCGATGGAGCCCTCGTTCTAAAACCTTCACGATCTAACCCAACCTGCAATCTCGAACGAAGGAACCCTCGATCGATGGTTGCTTGAGGCGGAATCACGAACAAAGGGGGTGGAGGAGTTCGGCCGATGGCGATGGTGGTGGAGTACGGAGGCGACGGCTACGGCGGTGGAGTATGGCGGCGACGGCGAGCAAGGGGTGGAGGAGTTCGGCCGATGGCGATGGTGGTGGAGTAGGGAGGCGACGGCTGGAAGGGTTGAAAAAAGGGGGAGGAGGCTGGAAGAGGTTTGAAGATGTGGGAAGAGGTTGGTTCACGTCTGCGCCAAGAAGAGGACGCGCAGACGTTTTTTAATGAAACAGCCTAACCTCTTCCCGCGTCTGCGCGGTGCAGACATAAGAGGTTAGAAGAGGTTTTTTACAAAAACAAACACCACCTTAGCTTAGATGATAAATGATGATTATTATAGCTTCCACAACTCCTGCCTATTTTTTTTTAACACCTACAAAATGTAATCAGAACTTCAAATATGTTAAACCTAAAATAAACCTGTAACCAAAAAAGAGTTTCAAATATGTAAAATCTAACCACACACAGAACATACGTACGTACATACACTAGATTTATTGTATTCAACAAAATACTATTTTGAATATATCTATATTGTTTCCAAGGAATTTCAGTCCTTGGAAACAATATAGAAGTCAGTGAAACAATAGCCTTCCTGTAAATGATATGGTCAAAATCAGCCTCCACAAATATTTGAGGTTAATAATCATATTTATAAACGATTACTCCTATAATTAAGGAGATACAACAATAAAATATGGATACAAATAAATACAATAATTACACCTAATACCCCCTTCAATCGAAAAGGTGGCGGTCCAAGATGTAACATAGAATGAAATGTCTCAAATAGAGGTTGCAAAAGCCTAAGTGAAAATGTCTGCCACTTGAAGATTGGTAGGAATAAACTTAGTGTAAAGCTTGCCTGAAGTGACCAATTCTCTAGTAAAGTGATAATCCAAGTCGATATGTTTAGCATGCTTATGAGATTGATTTTTAGTCATGAACAAAGCACTCTTGTTGTCACAAAGAAGAGTAGGAAGATCCAGGGGAAGGGCATGCAACTCTCGAAGAAGACGAGTGATCCAGACAATTTCTACAGATGTATTAGCATTGCACGATACTTAGACTAACAACTAGATCTAGCAATAGTAGGTTGCTTCTTTGTACTCCATGAGACAATATTTCCACCTAAGAAGATGAAATAGCCATACGTAGAGAGACGTGTTTCAAGACAACGGGCCCAATTCGCATTGGAGTAGCCAACAGACGAATTTGTATGAGGCCGACTATAAGTTAAACCAAATGAGCTTGTACCTTTGACATATCATAAAATGTGTTTAACTAAATGAAAATGATCGATAGTAGGAACATGAAGAAATTGAGGGACTTTATTAACTGCATAAGATAATTCTGGTCTAGTGATGGTTAAGTACTAAAGAGCGTCAACGAGATAGCGATATAGAGTTGGATCGGAGTAAGGTAACCCATTAGTGGTGAAAGACTCATGAGGAGCAAGTGGAGTACTTACATGTTTAGAATCAAACAAGTTAGCCCAAATAAGAAAATCTTTAGCATATTTTGTCAGATTGAGAAACAACCCGTTGTCTGTGTGAGCAACTTCAAGACCTAATAAGTAACTTAGATCACCAAGATCCTTGATTGAAACTTGTGATTAAGATGAGAAATAAAGGATGCAATTGATGTTTCATTATTCCTTGTAAGAATAAGATCTTCCACATAAACAAGCAAATACATAACACATTAGTCACGAATAAACAGAGAATAGAGAAGTGTCAGCACGGCTGCAAGTAAACCCATATGAAAGAAGAAACGTGCTCAACCGTTGAAACCATGCACGTAGTGTTTGTTTTAAGCCATATAGAGCTTTGGACAATTTGCACACATGATTCAGGAATGTCGGATTGATAAATCCCAGAGGTTGCTCCATATAAACCGTACCACTTAAGTTGCCATTCAAGAAGGCATTCTTGACATCTAGTTAATGTAGCTTCCAGTTGTTTAAGACAGCAAGAGAAAGAATAATTCCAACTTAGAAAGTTAGAAGATTGTGTATGTAATTAGTTTAAAGTATGTTTTGTGTTCGTTATGTAACATGTTATATGTATAGGGGCATATTATGTCAAGAGTTTAGGGTTATATAAACCCTACCATGGTTGTCTGTAAATTGATCAATGAAAAACATATATCAGAGAAAAGTATATGTATTTCCTTGTTCTTATTTTCTCTTCATTTTGGTTTCTTTGATTATGGATGCTCGTTAATCTCTGGTATAACATGTGATTCAACAGTGGTATATTTGATACGAGAATCATCGCAACGATCTATAATCAAGAAATCAATTTGTTTTATCTGGTCCAAAACAAGGAGCCGGATTTATCTTTGTTGCGTTCTTTTGATCAACAACACAAACAATTTAAACCAAGATTAACGTTCGTAATCATCACTTTGGGTGAAGATTGCGATTCAGATTTGAGAACCTTTCAAGGTAAATTGTTGTTTCTTGCTGTGTATATCGACATTCAAAGTACCGAAACACTGTAGGTTCAAGTTCTTTATGTCCGATTAAAATTAGAATCGATTAACGATATTTTCGATCCATATACAAAACATCACTGAGGTGTTTGTTGCAATTTTGTTTTTGGATTTTTGTGGTGAAATCAAAAGAGGGTCGATAACCAAGGTTTGTTTTGACCTTTCAGTCAAAATCGTAGCTTGTCGTACTTCAAGTGGACATAAGACTACCGGCAATGCATAAGCATGCATTTATTACATGCATCCTAGTTATTACTGTCAAATCAGCTTTTTACTCATTCTTCTCTCATGCATTTTCTCCTCTTTTTAACTCAATCACATCCTTCACACATACATTATCTCTCTCTCTGTTTTTTTAAAATTGATTTCTAAAGAGGTGAATCACACTCTCTCACTGCATTTGATTGCACTTCCTGAAGTGCAAGGAGGTTAACGTACGTGGTGCTCCAATGCATCCACTAGAAAAGAAGGCGTCCACGTAGGACGTGCAATAGGCATTACGGGCGCATTGCATTTAGCCTAAGGCTACATTCCCGAACCACTGAGGGTTCGAGTTTTCAGGATTTTGTTTTGTATCTCGTTTTTTTCCTGGAATTCCATACGAAGTTTAAGGTGTGAAGTGTGCTTATTCAAAGACGAGACAAAAAAGATTCTTTTGACTTATTTTGGTCAAAATTAAAAATCAATTTGTTGGGTTCCTGTTGATATTCAAGGGCGAGAGACAGGTTTAAATTGAGACCATTTTTGGTCAAAATCAAATCTTTTGTGGTACCAGTCGTTATCAAGGTTGTGATCTGTCAATGAGGGTATCTTTTTTGTCAGAATTAGCAAAGTAATTGAGGCTTTGTTTCCTCGTTTTGTTTGGATTTCGAGCAAGTGGCAACATTTGAAACCAAGAATTTTGTTGGGTTCAAAATAGTGCGTTTTGTTTTTTTGATTAAAGATCAGGCCATTTTGTTTGCCATTGCTGATCAAATATCAAGGCCATGAGGGCTATTACTATTTTTGCATGTGATTTGGTTCATCATTAGAAGAAAAAGAGCCATAAGTGTTGTTTACATGAAATGATTGGAACCAAAGGCATAATGGGTCAAGTGTAAATCTGAGAGAAAACAGTATGGGGCTGTTTGTTTTTTCAAAAAAACGTCTGCGAAGGTCTGCGAAACCTCTTTTGTCTGCACCCCGCAGACCAAGGAAAGATGTAGGGTGTTTGTTTTCTCGCAGACATTTCATTAGAAAACGTCTGCGAGACCTCTTCTTGGAGAAGAGGTGGACCATCCACTTCTTACCTCTTACAACCTCTTCAAACCATTTCTTTCTTCCCATCGGCGAACACAAGGGCTGAACTCCACCGTCGCCGCCCTCCTCCACCGCCCTAGTCGCGGTCTCCTCCTCCACCGTCACGGTTCTTCCCATCGGCGAACCCTAGTCGCGAACCCTGGTTCGATCGAAACCCTAGTCGTGAACCCTTGTTCGATCGAAACCTGCGACGATCGAAACCCTGGTCGCGGTCTCCTCCTCCACCGTCGCGGTTCTTCCCATCGGTGAACCCTAGTCGCGAACCCTGGTTCGATCGAAACCCTAGAACGATCGAAACCCTAGTTGCGGTCTCCTCCTCCACTGCCTCTGGTTCCTTCGATCGACGGCAGGGGTTTGATGATGAGGACGGTGGTGGCTCAATGGTAGGTGGACGAGGACGGTCGGAGATGAAGACAGTGGTGGACGGTGGTGGCTCAATGGTCAACGGTGGGGTTGAAGACAGTGGCGTTGGGGACGGTGGGTTGGGAAGAGTTTGAAGAGGTTTTTTTGAAAAACAAACACCCTCAAAAACTCTTCTTGCAGGGGTTTGGTCCACCTCTTCTGCAAAAGAGGTTTGCAGATGTGGTCCGCAGACCGCAGACGTTTTACCTCTGAAAAAACAAACACCACCTATGTGTTTTTGTGATGAGTTTGGCAGAACCAAGAGAGATCATGTAGCTGTGTTTTCAAAGCAATATTGGGTCAGGAGGACCAAAGGAAGATTGCCCTGTTTAAAACACGGTTGTATTCTAAATTTGCATTTGAATTTGAAAGAAAAAGGAAGCAAGCATAAACATAGAAGAGTTATAAGAACAAGTGAAGATCCTAGAAGTGAAGGCTCTACTTGGATTAACAATTAGGGGGTGAATGTTAGACATAATTGTTTTAATCCAAGTTAGAAAGTTAGCTGATTGTTTATGTAATTAGTCTAAAGTATGTTTTGTGTTCATTATGTAACATGTAATACGTATAGGGGTATTTTTGACTTTACATTTTAGGGTAAACTTCGCCATCGTTAATAGTATTTGTGACTTGTGAGTCAGTTTTAGTAGACACGATTCTAACCTATATTCATTTGAATGTCAATTATTGTTATTATAAGAAATTGAAAGAATCGAATAAGAGGAAGGGTCAAGCCAATTCATTATCGTGACATCAAATACAATGTTTGTAACCACTGGACTAAGTTTGTTAACAATTTTTGATATTAAACTTTAAAAAATCTAGGAATGACATATAAGCCCTTCTATATATTAAACTAGAAACTCTATATGTAACAAAACTTCCCCTTTAAAAGATTCCTAACCTCAAGAATTACGCTCTGTTCCTGAATTTATTAAAGGAGAGAAAAGAAAGGATATGAAAGGAAAGAATATGAAAGAAAGAATAAACATTTTGTGTTCACGAGTTTCATTTAACAAGGGAAACAAAAGGAAAATAACACAGACAACTATTTGAACATTTTTGGTCCAGTCTCTGCATTCATTCTTCTACTGCTATGACTGCGGGGGCGTATTAGCGGATATAAATCTTTTGTATATATTTTAATATATGTAATTTATGGTGTATATTAAAACTTTTCTTTAGGAGATTTAGTTTCCTAGTTTAGAGATTTGTATGGCGTATTTTTTTGGTTTTGTGAACGAGAATAAACAAGAGAGTTTATCTATTAACATATATATGGGGGTGCTAAGTAATATAACCCAAGTGAGACATTGTGGAATAGGCTAAACCCCTTAATGTCTTTTTGTGCAAGAGCTAAAGTCTATTTGCTCGTAGCTCCCGTTTGATACCAGACAAAGCAAATCCTGGGTTTTGTTTTCCTTGTGATGGGCCTGGAAGGGGGGGGGGGGGGGGGGGGGGAGGGGGACTATTAGCCATACACTTGCTTTATAGGTAAAATGACCAGACAATGGGCTCCTGCTTCCCTGAAGTAAATTTGTCTATCCTTTAAAAATAATTTTAATATATAACTTTAGCCATCAAATCACATATTACCATATGGTTTCTCCCATATGTTATATCTTATACAAGAAGATTGCACATAATACTCACACTATATATGTTATATTTTTGTATATTTTTACTATGAATAGAGCCCTTCTATATCTTTAACCCAATTTATGTATAAAAGCTATTTTAACATTAATATATATGTTTCCTCTAAAATGCAGTTTCATAATTTTCTGGGCAAAGCCGTTTACCAAAAAAAAATGCAGTTTCATACATATGAAGTTGCATATAGTGAAACTTGATATATTTTTTCCCCATTAATGCACATTAATATGTTATGGTCTGAAATCTGAAAGCTAACAGACTGTAGGGGTCTGATACTCTGATCTTTAACTCTTTTAATCTAGTGAAAGACCCAACACATGTTAGTTAAATGGTCTGAAGCCGTTCGGTCTTGGTTAAGTTTGTAGCTTTGCTTACAGGATTTAAATCTAATCTGGGAGCTCATATTCATCTATATGCTTTTTGTAAAATAATGATATTATTTAACTTGATTTTTGTTAATTCTCTGGTACTGTTTAACAACTTCATTACCACTGTTCATTCTTCTGGTTCGACTGCAATTAAACCAAAATTAGAGCCTGAAATAAACCAATAGTTTGCTTGTTACATTTAAGCCTGAGTTTGTTTTTCTTCTTTTTTATGCTGTGCTGTAAGTTTTTATAACATAATAGTATCAAACCATTATATGTTGCAAAATTAAGCAATAAGAAAGCTGCAACTTGATCTGATTGTCCTTGTGGTTATGCTAAATACCAAGTGGTTTTTATGTTTACTGAACTAGTTTTAATTGTGGTTGTAAAAGCAAAATTTTAAACATATACTATATGCAATAAATATGAATTGGGCCAGTTTTCATTCATCATACTTCTAGTTGTTTTATTTCTTTATTTATTTTTATTATTTTTTTATGCCTGACACCTGCTTGTTTTGTTAACATCATAGTCCAAAATCAGATTTTTAAATATGGGTATTATGTTATTTCTGGATTAATGTAATTTCGTTTTGAATAATCTGACTTGCGAGTTATATGCACGAAGATATGCTTTATGCTAGAGGTATACAAATCGGGTTTTTTTTTGGAACCAGTTCCGGTTCCAATCGGTTCCAGTTCCGGTCAACAAAGTCAATCCCCGGTTCCGGTTCCGGGTTTTAACCGGTTCCAACCGGTTTTTGACCGGTTCCGGTTTGGGTTTTGGCCGGTTCCGGTTCGGGTTTTGGCTGGGTAGGCAAAAAACAGACCCGAACCCGGTCATGCCCGAATCGATGGGTACAAACGGGTCCGGTTTTTTTAGACAAATTAAAACCGAAACCGGAACCGGTTTCACTTGTACCCGGACAAAACCTGAACTGTAACCAGCCGGAACCCGGAACTGGAATCGGGTATTGACTTTGTTGACCGGAACTGGAACCGATTGGAACCGGAACCGGTTAAAAAAAACCCGATTTACGCACCTATAGGCAAGCTATGTATAGAAGACTGATGTCCCAGAACATCGATTTTTCAGTTATATGGACATTTATGAACGTTGTTTTCAAGCGACAACATCAGTTTTTGAATCAGTGACATCACTGGTTGCAACGAGTAGTGTTGAAAGATTTTTTTTTTGAATGAATCATGTGAAGACGAAATTGTATAAGAGGATGAGAGATACATATATGAATAATTCTTGCATTTATTATGTTGAAAAATGAGTTATTTTAATAAGTTTCGGTAAAAGATGCAAGGCAACTTTTTCAAAAGATAAAACTCTTACGGAACAATTCTAAAGTATTTTTTAATTTATAAAAACTATCGAATTTATATTATGTGTTTTTTAGTTTCTATTCACAATTTTAATTTGATCGGTTTTTGTTATGTGATGAACATACCCGAACGGTAAAACCGACTAAAAAAATTGAAGTACGGACCTATGGAGCTACAACATATAAACACAACGACATTTAGAGGTGCACAAATCGGGTTTTTTTGAAACCAGTTCCTGTTCTAATTTGTCTGAAAAACCGAACCCGTTTGTACTCATCAGTTCGGATATTACCGGCTCCGGTTTGCGTTGTCAGTTCTGGTTCTGGTTTTTTTGCCCGCCTCTAAAGACATCATTGGGAAAAAAATCCGTATGTGGTGTGTTTTTAACCATTCAAAATTAACTAATCAGTCACAATAACATAGCGAATGTTTTTTACTAATTTGTGTAATCACTTCCAAAATTGAATACTTTTGAAAACATTTTAGGCTCAAATATCAGATTATATAGTCGGTGTATTTCTAAACTCTTGGTTAACTGAGTTAATAGCCTTTTTGTCTATGAGCTTTTGTGACGTTTGCAACTTTTATCTAAAAATGTTTTTTTTTTCATCTGGATCATTAAGGTTTAAAATATTTACTGTTTTCATCTAGATTAGTAACATGGTAGATTTGTAAATGACTTTAGTGTGCAATAACCATTATGCCCTTAGACGTAAATAACAAGTTTTTTAAAGTTCAAGAACCTGAAGGAAAATAGTAGTTTTTTACCCTTCTTTTTTTTAACCATTTTTACTCTTTTTTTAACCCTTTTTTGTTAAGTTTTCTTTTTTACCCATACTTTTCTTTCTTTGTTTTTTTTAACTGATCTTTTTACCTATATTTTTTCCTCATTTTTTACCTTTCTTTTTTATAATCTTTTGCTTATTTGTATCCCTTTTTTACTTATATTTTAACCATTTTATTACTATTCCTTTTTTGTCAGTCATTGAAAACTAAAATATCGTTAGGAGTCGTCGTATATTGCCGATAAATGTGACATAAATTAAACTATTATATTAGTCATATATAGTCGTTGCGTATGTGTGTGTATCATGATTGTGGCTAGGCTCTATATACACATGATTCAAAGGGTATACAAGTAATTGTTCCTATTGTATCTTTTAAACTTGTGGCTAGTGCTTTCACTTAGAGAACTTTCAAATGTAAGAAAATCTATGTATTATAATAAAGCAAGGTTTCCTTTAGCCACGTGTCAATCATTGGAACCACTTTTGCCTTCAAATTCCCGCTCAATGAATCTCTCAACTTTTTACACGCGGGTCTTGATTCTGAATGCGGGTCATGGAGCAAATATTTGAATTTTCAACCCGGAAATAAAACAAAAGTTTTCCCCTCATTTGCTTCGCTTATTCTTCCTCCACTGTAACCCTAGATTGGTTTCTCCATGTTTGTGCATCAAGAAGTTTGTGTTGAAATCGTAACCCTAGCTTGCTTCCTTAATCGGTCGTACATCCGTGTTTGTGGGTGAAATCTCTTCGTCAGGTATTTTTCTTCCATTTTTTATCCATCTGCATCGCCATATGAATTCGCCCTCATAAGATAATCATCTTCGATAAGTTTATATCAGCAAGACAAAGATTTGCTGGAACAATTTAGCTATGTTCGAATATCCACCTCATGTTTTAGAACTTTTTATTTTCAATTGGATTTTTATTTTGGGTTCAATCAACTAAACGTTGATTTTGTCTTCATATTTGATTTTAACTTTGTTCTTTTGTTATGTGATGTTCAATTTTGGGTACAAGGAAGCTTGACGTGTTTTTGGGTAAAAGGAACCTGAATTTTTGTTTTTTTACGGATTCAAATTAGCTTAATCTTGATGTTTGGTTTGACTTTGTTATCTATGTTTGACTAGCCTTTGCCTCTATGTTATGAAACACTATATTTAGAGATGAATTACCTGGTAGGGCCAATAGTCATTTGTAGCTAACATTGGAAAATAAGAGTCCGAATATATGATAACAAATGCTAATTTTTGGCTGGTTGGAAGGTCATAAACAATGTATTGAGATTTAGGTATGCAGAATGAGCATCACAGGGTTCAACTAAAGTATGCAGGAGTGGTGCCCTGCTGCGAATGAACAATGTATGATTGTAATAATCATTGTTGAGCCACAAATGCAACTAATGACCAAATATACTAAAGAGGTCTATGTTTGATCAAAGGAAGTCTTAACACTACACGTGATTAAAATAATAGATGTTTATCTTTCTATTGTTTTCTCATTTTTAATTCCTTATGACTTAAAAATATGCTATTTCTTAGTATGAATGTTATCGATTGATTGTGTTTGACTGAGAGGTGGTTTACAATTTTTGGTTTTTATTTATGTTTTGTTGCTGATGAAGTGTTCTGTATCCGATTGTCGAACAAAATTCATAATTCGATTTATGGAATATGTTTTTGTTGGATGAATGATTGAATAACTTGTGATGGAGCAGCATTTATGTAAACTTTGTTTCATGTTTGTAGTTTTTCTTTGTTTTGTGTTGATCGTTCAATTTGTTGTTTGAACTGTTTGCCTTTCAGTTTCAGTATACTCCAAAGCATTTAGTGAGGCTCCTATAAGCACATCAATACCATGTAGTATCCTGTAAGATACCACGAGTCACGTGCATATTAAGGGAGTCACATGCATATTAAGGAAGTCACATGTGTATGACTTACTCTGCAATAATATGTTGCATTGTAAAGGAACAATCCAAAATTTTACTGAGTGATAAAGGCCTGGTAAGGTAAAACATCCTTCTTTTTGTAGCACAAGTTCCTCCATTGTTGAGGCAAAATTGATTCTTTGAGCTTTTGCACATGTTGTGTTGTCTTCCCCTAATGCGCTTGTAAATTATATAGAGGGCACAGTTGGGTGTGTGTCTCAAGACAATAATGCATGCAGATTATCCTGAACAGTGGCCATGCCTTTTGCACTGGGTAACACATAATCTGAAAGACCAGCAAGTATACGGAGCGCTTTTTGTGCTTAAAATTCTTTCTAGAAAATACGTGTAAGTACTTTGACCTATAAATTACTGACTATAACTCAAGCGTTTAGCAAGCATTATGTATATTAGGCATATGCTCATGACTATAACTCAATTTTCTTTATGATGTAGCCAGTATGCCCTATATCTTGTCATATGACCAATTAAGCTTTTTAGATCACACACGATCAATTACAATGTAAGTTGGTTTGATTTTACATATGAATTTAGTGATCGTTCTTTTATCAGTTTATTGTTTTAATTTAATTTAATTTGATTTGATTTGAATTTGTTACTAATCCTTTATTTTTTTGAATAATCTGACCCAACATAAAATGTAGTGTGCAAAGGACTAAGACCAAATTCTAATGGTGGGTTATTTAGTTTTGTGGTGAGTGTTGTTTTTGATATATGTTTGCACATTGACTATAATATTGAGTCATTCTTCAGTAAGTGGTTCACATATCCGTAGGTTTGACTTATCATGCAAATTATTATGTGTCATATATCATACATATTGATTGCCTCTTCTTGATATGTCTATAAAAATAAACCAAGTGACTTGGGTATCATGTTCTTGAGTAGTTTTTTTTTTTAAAAAAAAAAAAACTTATTGTAACCAT
The DNA here is from genome assembly GCA_009363875.1 of Mikania micrantha. Classification (NCBI taxonomy): domain Eukaryota; kingdom Viridiplantae; phylum Streptophyta; class Magnoliopsida; order Asterales; family Asteraceae; genus Mikania; species Mikania micrantha. The sequence goes on along the minus strand of SZYD01001574.1, from coordinate 50,896 downwards.
TTACATTAATGAATTTGATTGTAATCAATTTTCTAATATGTAATACACAAGTTTGTAGCATTTTTTAGTTTATGAAAAAGTATACTGACGATAAAAATACAAATTTTGTATTTTGTTTTTTTATGTTTCTACTTGTCTTATTTATAATCTTGGAGAAATTTGATTACAATCCTTAATCTCTCTTTTTCATTTGAAAGAAATTCAAGAGTTGTATTATAGAATATTTCTTATAATTCAACTCGTGTATCACACGTGATTTAACCTAGCAAAGTGTATGTGAGGGAGGGAGGGAGGGGGGGAGGGGGAGAGCCATAATGGGTAATTGGGCATTTAAGAATCAATGCATGAAATTTTAATGAATTTGTTAGAACTCGTAGAATCTATATTCCGGGGCATACGATGATTCTTTCATCATTTTGGCCGTTAATTTACGTATTAAAATATCACCTCTTTCCAACAATCTTCCAAAGAACAAGGACTTTTGATTAATAAGCTGCAAATCCACTCTTTCTGTGTTTTCAAAGAGAGCGAGTGTTGTTTGTAGCCTCATATTTGATCGATATGGTCGTATCATACCTCCTAAGTGTCAAATTCGTACCGATTCACTCCTGATATGCTTGTATCATACCCAGACGGTACCATCGTACTGTACTGTGTTCCTAAATGCCTTTTGAGGCTGCCACGTGCCACCATGCTTTAAAAACTCACCAAGTGTCAGGTACGGTGACTATGGTCGTACTGTACCCATACGTTACGGTCGTATCGTAACTTTGCTAATTTAACAGTTTTGGTCCCTCAAGTTATTTTTGGTAGTTATGAATTATGACCCTTAGACTTGCGGCGATCATTCTAAGGTTTTTTTTCTGTCTTTAAAATATACCTCTTGGGTATTTAAATAACCCTAAATCATATATGTAAAGTTGTAAACATTCTTTATTAGAACTGAAAGGGGGATGTTACAACCATTTACAGCAAAATACTTAACAAGTATGTAAACCCAATTTCATTACAAGGTACTATTACATCATTTGCTTAAAAATACACAACAAAAAATTAACCAACTTAAACCTAAACCAAATCTTAGTGTCTTCACTTGAATTGCCAAGCTCTTGCATTTAACTTGTAAATGTTGTTCCAAGCTAGCAATAACAATCCAGATAAAATCGGGGCTTCGTTTTACAAAATAAGGGGATACAGGTTTTTTTTTTCATTGGACGGTATCTACATACTGAAATACTACAGGAGATAAACTATAACTTTAGAAACTTAAGAAACATCAAAATATAATTTTACAAAATTAAAGGATGAGTTTTGAAACTTTTCAAGCATACCGAGCTTCCAAATTTAGTATTGAACGACTTTTGACGACATTCATCTCTGGCGGGTTGCACGTGACTGGCTTTTAATGGTACAATCTGACGTTTGAAAACTGGCCTCAAATAGACATGATCTTGAAACCCAAGGCCATGAATCCAGACAAAATAAAAGTTGGTACTCAAATAGTTAAGATTTGAAAAGCTCAAGGACGAAAATCAAAATTGCATCTTTAAAATCAATGCTGTTATTTTCCTTTACTTTCGAAATTGGTTTTTGGCATTAGAATGGGTATAATCATCCTTAGCAATTGAACTAGAACCATGTTGGTGATGGAATGGTTTTCTGATAAAGCATAATAGATATTATAATAAATAAAGGAAATATATAAATGCCAAGTTTTGTTTATAAATTTAAGAAAATCTTGAATCCATAAAGTGAGATGTTTGACCAGCAAATTCTTCAAAGAAATTTCCAGCTGATTTCGTAAAAGTCAACCCTTCGAATGAATTTCATGAGCTTGCAATAGACACTCGATCATCTTGTCACTAAATGCCTTCACTTCACAATTGAATGAATGTTTGATTCTTTGTTCTTTTGCTTGTATTTGATTTAGGATTATTGATTAGAAAGAATATGTTTTGTTTTCTTTAGTTCCTATGTGTTAATCAAATAAAAAAAGATTTGGTTTTTTAGGTAATTGTTTTGTATTTAATTTTTTATTTTAAAAGGAATGCCATGAGATATTATTATATGCCAAAATATTTAAATATAATTGTATATCACCCTAAAACAGATGAATAAGTGAAGGGTTAGTCAAATCCTAGAAACCAAGAACATGCATGAGAAGCATTCTATGCAAAGTTATGCATCTACTTCTAAGTCAAGTACAAATTTTTAAGAGTGATAAAAAAATTAGCCGTATAAAAAAATATACCTTTTAAGTGTACGGGTTTACCTTAATTTATGAACCCAGCTTAATGAGTGTGCACCTAAGATTATAGCATGAGTTGATAAAGACCTGATGGTGTTAAAGAGTAGCTCATTAAATGTTCCAAAAAGCCATATCAAGAACCACCTACAAAAGTTAAATCTCAATCCAGCTAATCCCACAAATTTTTTTGTCTCCCTCATAATCTAAATCATCCCTCAAGTTCTTCACAACATCCCACCTTCCATTTACAGCATGAAAATTAGATAGCATAATTTTGTACGCGTTTCTGTCCGGCAGTTTGTCAAATGCGCGTTGAGTAGCAATTTCTGCAAGCTTTGAATCATTATGTACACCATAAGATAAAAGAGCACCCCAGATGCCCGAGTCCACATCATCTCCCAAAGAATAAATAAGATCATAAGCCTCTTCCACCTCTCCAGCCATCGCAAGCAGTTTCACAAAGTGAACATAATGCTCGGTTTTTGCTTTGATGCCAAAATCAACCTCCATTCTTCTGAAAATATCACAACCTTCTTTGACGAAACCACCATGGGAGCAAGCAGATAAAAGAGCACATAAAGTAGATCCATCTGGTTTTAAACCTCTTTCAACAACCTCCCTAAACACTTTAAATGCTTCAGATGCATGGCCATATAAACCAAGACTCATTATTACCGAATTATAAGAAACAATGTTTCTCATAGGCATATGATCAAAAACCTTGAGTCCCATTTCCAAGAAACCACACTTTGAATACATGTCTATCAAAGCAGAAGACACCATGGTATCTGAATCTAGGTTATGGCGGATGGCATAACCATGTATCTCAATGCCTGGTGCTAGAATCACCATTTTTGAAGTAACAGCAAGTAAAGTAGCAACTAATATGGAATCTGATTTTCTACCTTCAGTGTTCATTTTCTTGAAAAAATTCAAAGCTTTATTATATTCTCGCGATTGTGAAAAACCAGATATTAAAGCAGACCATGTTACTAAATCGGGATGTGATAAACTATCAAATACTTTATTGGCAGAATTCATACAGCTACATCTTGAATACATACTTACAAGCACACTACTTATATGTGCATTAGAATCAAACCCGTTTCTTAAAAAAAACCCATGAATTCCTTGACCGATTTGCAGCA
>SZYD01001574.1:0-42500 GCA_009363875.1 Mikania micrantha | reverse complement strand
ATATGATTTTATGGGTTTACAGGTGTGGAGAAAGAAGAATTCTCCAATTGAATCTCCTTGGGACTTAATTTTGAGCTGATGCTACCCTATTAAATTAGAGACCACATGTGTCTCATAAGCCCTCGTTTTCTCCCAAGATGATATTAGGGTATGGTAATCTTGTGTTGATTGAAAACAACGCGCATATGGTCCTGATCAGTCCTTATCTTTATGCGAGAGTTTGCATTGGGGAAACAAAAGAGTACATGTCTAGCCTTAGGTTAGAACCTAAAATACATGCAAAGAACAAATGTCACTAAAAAGTTGGTGAGTTCGTAGGTTTTATGTTTAAATCAAACAGTTGAAATAACAATGTTTGTCATTCAAGGCACAAGTAAAATGTTTCAATTAAAATTCAGTAGGATCGTCATCCTATAGTGCTATGCTATCATATAATATTTTAATCATAAGTGTGAATGGATGCAATATACATGAGTCCACAACCAAACCTCTGACTGACTGCCCCCGACTATTCATAGTCTAGTATACTACTTTTTGAGTTTTAAATGTAAATGCTAGAAATATTCAATCATCGTGATTGATCACGTCATTATGTGACTGTAGCTAGCAAGACCACCAGATAGAAGAATGAGATGTCAACCCAAATAGTGCTATATAATATCTATTCATTGCTCAAACCCATGAGTTAATGGTTGTGTCTAAAAGAGAAGAGACTTACGATATAAATGTAAATGTCTCATGCAATCTACAATCCGACTAACTTATGATCAAGTATTAACACATTAAGCATAATAATGAAAACAGTTTGAATATCATAGTAGAAAAGTAATGTATTGTAACATGTATTTCCCCCAAAATATGTAAAAGGAAAAGGGGGTTGCGAATACTCACATTGTGTATAGCAATGGAACCCATGTCCTTATGTTGTGATAACTAAACTCTGAGTGATTACATACAACACATTAGTGCTAGGCAACTAGGTATGTTTGATACGATATAACATTTCCCAATCGAGTGAAATAAGAAGTCCTGCTTGCAGATCAAATGTGTGTCAATAACTAATACTCTTGTTTTATGTGTCTATTTGACACAATGTCATACGTAATCTAACGCGTCCTTGCACATGTTGAATTTGATTAACCGAAGGCTTTTGTTTACATAAGTTATTTTTGGGTTAATAATGTGTATTCTTTAATACTCGATTATTTATTTAATTGAGCGTATTTATACATAATATGCTTAAAATGTGCACATAATTCTTAATTATCAAAACTTGATAATTATTGTTAATATATATATAACCTTGTCGAATAGTTAGTTCATATTTAAAACATAGATATTAAAAATGTTTTAACTTATATAGGTGTAATCCGTTGTAACGATGTTAATTGTATCTCGAAATATATTTATAACATACAAATCATTACTCAATATAATAGCAATTGTCCTATTCATTAGTAATTGTTGAAATTTGATGCTTTACATATATACATAATATATCATAATAGTCATTAGATCCATATATAGATTTTTATAATCAATTTGTCAATAAACTTATATTATTTGAAACTTGTTAATTTATATAGTTAAATATCAAACGTTTGAACTTGTCTAATACTTACCGTTATGTAAAATGTTTGTTCTATCCATCAAACTTTATCAAAGATAATATTCGAGTTCTAAAATAATTAAACAATATTGACTCGTATAATGTATTTAATAACTCAACAGTTCATAAAATTTCGTTTCATGCCAACCGAGTATATTTGCTTATCTAAGATCACTTACTAACATCCAACGTCTATAAATGTTCTCATATTATTATTATAGCCACTTAGTTGGATTTTATAAGCATTATTCAACTTATTGATCAAATACATATAACCCTTCGTTTTATAAAATTTGTTTAATTTAATCATAAAGGTATAGTAATTATGCGCTATGCAACCTTATCCCAAACATATGTTTATTGTTTTCCTCAATTTGATCTTGTCATATTATTATTCATATACACCGATACATATATTTAATTTATGTTGGTTTTTGAGATTGTTGAATTCATTTTATAAAACATGAACCCAAATTCAATATTAAATCGTTTAAGTTAATGTGTACCTATATGATAGACTTTGATGCATAACACCTATAATGCATGATTTTATATAATTTTATAAAATTATCTTCATACCTAATATTGTAAGATTAATTATTTGAAAAGTTAATCATTTACATTTTAGTCTCCGTCTGTTCGATGTCAGGTAATTATATTTAATCATTTTCGTTTCCTTTCAGTCGTGAATATAAACACTCGTAAGGCGTAAAATATGATAACATGTTAAAGATTTGTGTGCAGTATACCTTCCAAGTCAGTTTGCGTTCGCTCGTTTTGAGAACCGGAAACCCTTTTAGAGATTCGTGCATATAAACGCATTCGTTTTTACATCACGAACAAAACCTAGCATGTTAAACCTGTTGTTGACCGGATCTGACCTGTTGACTGTTTGACCAGCCTTTACCACGTTGACTGGGTGTTGACCGAGTCTTGAGACTGTCAGGAACGACCCGAGCATATCTTTGTTAACCCGATCCGCTATCTTACAGTCCAAGCACCAACCGAGGCTAATGCTTGGTGCTTTCAGCCTCTCGTCTACACCTTACGATAAATCCAGCCACCTAAATTGCCATTTCAACATCCCAAGTGTTACCTTTCACAGATCTGGCATTTACGAACAAGAAAATTCAGAGTTGCTAACATGGATCGAGCGTTTAACAGCTTAATTAACCTAAACAACTGAGTTTGGATATTAGGGTCTTGGGTTCTCACCCTGCGTTGGCCACCAGAACCAGTAGCACCGATGGTGGCTAAAACAACAGAGCTTGGATATTAGGGTCTTAGCTTAATTTAACCTAACCACCTCGGAAGCACGGAAGCGGGGAAAAGGCTGAAGTACCCGTTTCGAAACGTCTAGGGGACGGAAACGGCAGTGAAACGTCCGGGAAACGTCCCTTTGAGTCGGAAACGTTTCCGATTAAGCTTCCAGAACGATTCTGGGGCGTTTCCGTCAATTTTAGGGTTTAATTAGGAAACCTTTCGTGGAGGAGTGCCGCCATGCCTCCGTGGAGCGGTGGAGGAGTGCCGCCATGCCGTTGACCGGAGTGAAGCAATCGAAGTGGAGCATCGGGTGAAGCAATCGGAGTGGAGCATCGGGTGAAGCAAATAAGCAATCAATTTTGTCTGCTTTTGTATTTTATCTTTTTTTTTCTTCTTTTGTCTGCTTTTGTATTTTATCTTGAAAGCCAGTATTCCAATTTCCATTTACAGAGATCCAGTTAAAAGGATTTTGACTTGATAAAAGGTATATCTTTGGCTTTTTAATTAAATCATTAACAAATGTTAAAAATTTAATTTATGAGAACACAAATAATTTTATGATTTCTCGTGAAACTGTGGTTATAGACAGTAACATATGTTTTTTATGTAGAATTTAAAAACAATTTGATTATTGATAATTAGTTATTTTTGAGAAATTTGTTACTTTTGGGATTTAGACTTTACTTCAATATATATTTATTTTGGAATTTTTTGCATGTTTTTATATTTTTTAATATTTTTTTTTGCCGTATCATTGCCGTACCCGTTTCTTGAATTTTTGAATTTTGGCGTTTCCCGTTTCCGTGCTGTACCCGTACCCCAGTCCCGTACCCGTACCTGTGCAACCTAGCTAACCACTAACACGGTGGTCTTTGACGGTTGTACAGGCGAGTCCGCCAAAGGGAGTGCCGGGGATTGCTGTCAAGGGTCGGGTGAGGAGCTTGCTGATCAGCTGAGGGCTCATCAGAGAAGGAGGTTCGCCGGAGGAACCCACCACACACCCGGAGCTGGGTTGGCCGGAGCTCGCCGGAGCTAGCAGCTCCTCTATTTGGTTTCACATGTTCAGACGAGAAACACAACTCAAGTGTGTGTTGTGTGTGTAGCGGCTGATCAATGTTATTGGGCAAAAGTGGTTGCAATCAATTTATAAATAGGGTTTTAAGGGGTGAGAATACCCTAGGTTAGTCTATATCACATGTAACTCGTGTATTATTCGCATAACAAACCCGAATCACTTTTATTGTTACTATTATTATTTTGAAATGTAAATAAACTAAACATATAACAAACTTGTTAAGCTATATTTTTTAGGGGTGTTATAACGGGTCAGACACGACATGTTAAGACATGAAACACGAACTTGTTAGACAAACACGACCCGTTAAAAACACGTAAACACGAAATGACCTGTTAAGGAACCTGTTAACACTATAAATGACATGCTAAAACCCGTTAAAAAACCTGGTACAGCCCATTAAAAAACCTTTTAAGGAACTAGTATTAGATAATTAGATTTTTTTTGAAACTAATCGGGTACCCACATATTTTATTATATTATTTATTTTAGATTTTAAACAGGTCTTAACATGTCTTAACAGGTCTTAACGGGTATTAACAGGTTTTAACGGATCTTAACAGGTATTAACAAATCTTAACATGTCTTAACGGGTCTTAGCGGGTTTTATCTGTTTAGACACGAAAAATATACAGGTCTTAATGTGTCGACCTGTTTTAGATACAAAACATGTTAAGGGTAAACGTAACATGTTAAAGTCGTGTCGTGTCGTGTCGTGTTCGTATTGGACCCAGCTCGTCTGATTTGATTAATAACGCGTTAATTCACAAACTTTGACGATTGATACAGTACGCCTAATATGATAATCAATTAGAGGGCTAATTATTCATATCTTTAACAGTTTTTTATTACAGTGGTTACTATTGTCATTTCTATGGCTTTAACATATGTTACAATTAACAATAAGAGGATCCCTTTGATGAATTTTTTTGATGTGCTAACGAGGAAACACAAGTCTTCTGGTGGCCCAAAGTAAGTTTAAAAATCGAGGCCTCTTTTAACTGTAAATAAAAACTCTCTTCAAGTTTGAGACCCAAAAATATAAGTTATCACGAAAAAGAAACTACAAAAGGTATAAATCGCAAACAAAATGCATACATTAATTACTAGCACGACAATCTTGACAAAAACAAGATAAATTGGTTGATTTAGGTGAATAATTATTGCATTTTGGGTTGAAATGGTTAACACCATAACATAAAACGAGTTGAAATAGGTAACACCTTAGCATAATATGAGTCAAGATGAGAAAAGGAAAAACTATTTAATAGAAAGAATTTAAACGGGTAAAATTTATATATAATATATTTGATAAGAAAATCACTAAAAATTATTAAAATAAATTATTTTAAGTTGAAATAAATTGAAGCTTTTTTTAAACAATGACTTATTCAGACTCAAAGTAATTTTTGCTTAAAGCTTATCCTAACCCACACTCATTTCGATTCGAACTCAATCCGACCTGTTACCTAACCTGACCCAACCCACCTATTTTGCATGTCTTATTAATTACAAATATTAAAAAGACCACAAATTGTACTGTAATCAGAATCTGTTACAACAAAAAAATCGATTTATCCCGAAAATTTGAGACCCTTGGATTTTAGGGCTCTAAGATAGGGTTTTTTTTTTTTTTTTTTTTAATTACGGTGAGTCGGCCTTGTGTGAACGAATGGCATACTATGAATTAGAGCGATTACTGTTATCATTTTGTGCCTTTTGAATGACATTTTACGATGCGTGCATATAATGTATTCAAAGGCGAAGGATAATAGGGAACCCCCTCTTTTTTCTATCTGTAGTGTTAATTTTTCGACCGAAATGTTATATTTTCTTTTAAGAATCTGTTTCGCCTTTCGCTTTTATAAACACCCCCCCCCCCCAAACTCACTTTCAACACATTCAACCTCCGTCAATTAATGCATGTATGTGTCGTCCTTTGAGGATCAAAAGTAAAAGTACACTAATTTTAACATTATTTTACTTAATTTTTGTGAAAATAACGTTAAAAACGTTGGGATATTCGGTCAATCAGGCATCATTAGCCGGTGGTCTCATTCGAAGCTGCCTCTATATTATTACGGGGTTTAGGTAAGGCTGACTTTATCTTACTCTCCTTAGACCCTCCTTGTAATGATTTGTATGAAAATAATATAGTGATTGTTTGTTCGTGTGTATATTTGCTTTCGTTCTTGTTCTGGGAGTCCCTGCACACAAATGCGTCTTGTTCGTCCAATATTATCCTAAATCATATACCATCCTTGGGCCTTGGCAGTAGTATTTTTTATTCTTTCATTTGGTTTTGTGATTGAATTTTATTGAAAATTTATGGAAACATAAATGACCAAAACAAATTTTATACAACATTTTGTCTTATTCGTTACAGATATATGGTTTAGATAACCCGAAAACATATATAAACTGTACATTTTAAATTTAAGAACACGTGTCCACAATGTTTAAAGAACAAGCCGGGAGTTGCATTTGGGGTCCCATGTTTTATCCTTTTACCAACATACAATATAATGCAATTAGGTTACATATATTGATTCGTATTGTGCTAATGTGTTTCCGTCTCAATACTTCACATTTCATCCTAAAATAATAATCGTTCACATAAATAATTAATATACACATTTTGTTTGTGATTTATACTTTTTATAGTTTTCCTCTTCATGATTATATATATATATATATATATATATATATATATATATATATATATATAGGGGAAGGTTCCATTGTTAACCCTCCCTTATAGCGTTAACCGCTTAACCCTAGCGTTTTTTGCCCGAATCTTAAAATTTTTTTTCCATGGTTTTTATTATGCAAAAATAGGGGGGGTTTCTTTTTTGTGTTTTTGCTAATTCATCACCGTTTGGAAGTTATTGTAAGTGTAAGTTACTTACACTTACTTACAATTTCGTATCTGATGCAGTAAATGTAAGTAAGTGTAAGTAACTTACACTTACAATAACTTCCAAACGGTGATGAATTAGCAAAAACATAAAAAAGAAACCCCCCTATTTTTGCATAATAAAAACCATGAAAAAAAAAAATTTAAGATTCGGGCAAAAAACGCTAGGGTTAAGCGGTTAACGCTATAAGGGAGGGTTAACATTTGAACCTCTCCCTATATATATATATATATATATATATTTTGTGTTTCAAACTTGGGAAGAGTTTTTATTTAAAGTCAAAAGAAGGCCCTTATTTTATCCTCGCTTTGAAGCAACAAAAGATTTGAGACGACACTCACTTATACATGCTAACATCTTCCCAATTGATACCTGATCAGGTGTAAACAAATAATTGTAATGAAAGAAATTAAACCTTCAACCCTTTCCAAAACTCCTAGCAAAGGTTGAATTTGGACACAAACAATAGCAAAAGAGTATAACTTGGCCTTCTAAAAAAGTTGACAAATGCATCTCTAGTAAGTAAAGGAAAACATTGTTTCATTTATTATATTATAAATTTTATAAATATATTGTTGCTCATCAATGGCAGGGCTTGAAAATAAACCTCGAGGGGGCCGAAAGATTTTTAGAAAGAAAATAGAAGAGGCCGGACTCAATAGCTATAAAATTTTCCGACAAAATACTGCTAAATCAACCATTCTGAGCAAAAAACAACAGTAGTCAGGCACCCCCGGGCCCTTCAACAACATGAGATTTGCCACTTAAACCTCTTTTCCTACAGAGAAAGTAATAAAAAAAGGTAAAAAAATATACATTTTATATATCCACCTTGTTATTGACTTATTGTAGCTTCTTCCTACCTCAATTTGACATGCATCTTTTGTTGGATGTAATTTTGAAGGTTCACATCAAATGCATGTGTTTGGGTATTAGGGGTGAAGAAATGCACACAAAGGAGTAATTAAGTTCTTGTTACACTCATGATACTATTATTTAGAAAAACAATCAATTAAAAAATAATTTACCTAACATTTAAAATCAATTGTACATTTCATGTTGAAATGAGGAAATATGTAATTGACTTTTTTACTTGAGTATATATGTAATAAATAATATTAGAGAAAAAAAACTATGCAAATGACCCATTAATAAATCATTAGTACTGTTAACTATATGGGTATAAGGTTATCCACAGCGGTCACCCCACCGAAAATCCTTCCCCACCGAAATTTCATGCCACGTCATCACCTCACTGAAAACTTTAAACCCCCACAGTGGTCACCCCACTGAAAACCCTTCCCCACTATTATCCTGGCACCAATCAGAAAGCGAGAAAGAGGGTTGGCACCAATCACAAAACGAGAAAAGTAGCGGGAAGCGGTGTCACACCCCGGGCTCTCGGCGGCCCGGGCGCTGCGACTCGAATTGGTTTCATGAATATGTCTCGGTCAGAGTTTATTTTACTTTATTCTTTTTAATATGTTTCAGCGGAAGCTTTGTTTCATAAATTCATAATTTTATAAATAATTCACATGCATAGATGTGAAAATCGTTTTCCATGATTTATAAAAAGTTCATACGCATGGGTATGAAAACCCTCACTATCACTTTTTGTAAAACATACTCATAGGTATGAAAAACCACATTTCGTTATTTGTAATTAACTTTTCAGGATTTTATAAAATTTCATACGCATAGGTATGAATATCATCATTTCATATTATTGTAAATCGGATTTTCACAAACTCACATTTTCGAATCATTTTATAGTATACGGTTTATACATGACTTGGAGGCATAGCTCCAATAGTTCCATGGTCTCACCACAAGATCCTATTCAAGGCATCATAGGCCAAGAATCTCTAATCTTGCTTTTCTTTTACATTTCATTATTACCTGAAAAGTTTTTGAAAATAAAACGTCAACATAATGTTGGTGAATACAAATAACAGACTCGATATGTAAGCATAGCAAGTTCGGTCCTTTAACCATAATTAATAGTGGCAATACTACACATTTAGCAGGTTATTTCACTGATCGATAAAACCACTGCATACCCTGGCTTGTACAGTCACTGGTTAGGAACAACAGCGGAGTGCGTCTTACAATTGTTCCCTCCAGCCCACAGCCCGTCACTGGTTAGGTTGCCTGCGGAGTGCGTCTTACGTATAACTTTCCAGCCCACGTTACCAGCCACGTATGGGAATTTCACCCATAGCGGATACAATTTGCAAATCGTATGTATACTAATGGCCTAAATGCTGGTGTAATAGTATCCCTTTATGCGTCAAAGTTAAACATACATGCTTATAAAAATTCATTTATAATTTAAAAACAAGTTAGATGTATTCACCTGTAGTTTTGGATGGCTGAGTGTCAGCTTAGAACCCTCACTATCACTTTTTGTAAAACATACTCATAGGTATGAAAAACCACATTTCCTTATTTGTAATTAACTTTTCAGGATTTTATAAAATTTCATACGCATAGGTATGAATATCATCATTTCATATTATTGTAAATCGGATTTTCACAAACTCACATTTTCGAATCATTTTATAGTATCCGGTTTATACATGACTTGGAGGCATAGCTCCAATAGTTCCATGGTCTCACCACAAGATCCTATTCAAGGCATCATAGGCCAAGAATCTCTAATCTTGCTTTTCTTTTACATTTCATTATTACCTGAAAATTTTTTGAAAATAAAACGTCAACATAATGTTGGTGAATACAAATAACAGACTCGATATGTAAGCATAGCAAGTTCGGTCCTTTAACCATAATTAATAGTGGCAATACTACACATTTAGCAGGTTATTTCACTGATCGATAAAACCACTGCATACCCTGGCTTGTACAGTCACTGGTTAGGAACAACAGCGGAGTGCGTCTTACAATTGTTCCCTCCAGCCCACAGCCCGTCACTGGTTAGGTTGCCTGCGGAGTGCGTCTTACGTATAACCTTCCAGCCCATGTTACCAGCCACGTATGAGAATTTCACCCATAGCGGATACAATTTGCAAATCGTATGTATACTAATGGCCTAAATGCTGGTGTAATAGTATCCCTTTATGCGTCAAAGTTAAACATACATGCTTATAAAAATTCATTTATAATTTAAAAACAAGTTAGATGTATTCACCTGTAGTTTTGGATGGCTGAGTGTCAGCTTAGAACTTCTCAATATAAATTTGGGCATCATTACTGCTTAATCTATCCTTGTAACTATTTTCAAGGATGAATCCTGATGCATTTATTTTCAGTTCCTAAAATAGATAATAAGTTCACCATTATATTTGTATAATTATGGGATCAGATCTTAACCTTAACATTATAAACTACAAAATCTTAAATTCTGAGCAAACTAAAAGATTGTATTACGTACCAAATGCATACCCATGTCTTGATCTAGAGAAGTTCTGAACGATGGCATGTTTAGTTTGAAATTGTTCAAGAATTGCAATATTGTTTGATTTTCGTTTTGTTTCGAACGATTCTTCTTCAAGAAATATGGATGTACGCATGTGTATTTTTCAATGATAGATGATAAGCATAAGCTTATCCCAAGCTTTCGAAATGTTGACACCTATATCACACGTACATACACTTTTTTTTTCATATATATATATATATATAATTATTATATTATTATAATTATTTAAGATTAAATTTTGTTTTTCTAGTATAACTTTTAAAATATAACGTTTTATAAAATTATAAAAATACTGTTAGGACCGGCTTATTTTTCTCTACAATTCGACCTAAGTTTCGTCAAAAACGGAGAAAGTTTAATTATAATATATTTTATTAATTTTAGACGGTCTCCAATAATAGTAACCGATCGTTTAAACAACAAGTATTTCTAATAATTATTTCATCCTACCTATTTGTTTAAACAAATGCTAAAAATTTTGAATTTTTATTTCTAGTCTTATACTCTCGAATAATCATATATATAAAAAAAAACTATTTTATATTATAAGACGAGACGTTACGTCTTAATTGACCGTGTTTTTTTTATTATATTTTTTACTAATAATATTTTAATTATAAACAATATTTTATCTATATCCATAAAACAAGATGTTACAAGCGGGGGCCGTGGGAGGGGGTTGGGCGGGAGCCGCTGATGAGGGGGCGGTGTTCCCGCCGGAAGCCGCCGTAAGGAGAATCCCCGCTGGGCGGGCAAGGCGACCACTGCGTCCAGACTAATGGGTGGAGGACCGTTAGCTTTGAAGACATTTGTTGGGTATCCCAAAAGGATAAATTTTGTAATTAGTGTTTGTTTGTTGGCAATTTACATATTTTTAGTAGGTGTTTAAATTATATGTAATTTTTTTAAATTATCTAGAATTTTAAAATTAATTGAGGCAAATGAAACATACAAAAATTTTAAAAATAATAATTGATTTTTTTCTAATTAATTTTAAATTAGATATAATTGTGAAGAAAATAAATCCACAATTTAATAATAAAGTTTCAAAATTGTTAAATTTAAGCCAAATTGAGAAAAAAATAAAAATTAAATACTTATAAATATTCATATATCTTTCATTTGCCTCGATTAATTTTAAAAAAATTATATATAATTAGAACACATGGTGAAAGTTGAGTGATTTTGAACAGAAAAAAAAAACTTTTGATAACTTAATTGAAAACTTGAAAATTTTGGTTATTATTATACAAAGTTATCCAAAAATCAATATGAAAAACTTTTCATACGTGCTATTCTTTATTATGTCACCAAATTACCCTCACATTAAAACTATATGTTTTACAAATGTTTAAAATTTGAATCTATTTATAAAACCTAAAAATTAAAAATAAATTATTAGCAAATCATGCTATAATTAGCAAAGACAGGCAACTCTCTTAAAAGAAGCCCTGAATACACGTCTTGTGAAAATTATTGTCAATCAGAAGCAAATCGGTAGATGGAGACAACAATGAAAGTGTGTGCGATTTTGGGGCTTCTTCTATCTACTCTCGCCGGAGATGTAGCGGCTCTTTCAGTCACCGTCAACGATGTTGAATGTGTATACGAGTATGTACTCTACGAAGGCGATACGGTTTCAGGCAACTTTGTTGTCGTCGATCATGATATTTTCTGGAGCTCGGATCACCCCGGCATTGATTTTATTGTAAGTCTCTTGATCTTTGTTGTTTTGATCACTTTATTTTGTTTCTTATGTTGAATCTGGATTAAATGGAACCGAGTTAACCAAATCGTCGAATTTTAGGGCTTGTTAAAAGGATTTGCTCCTTCTGTTAGAAAAATCTTGATGTGAGTGATATTGGGGCTTATATATTTCATTGATCTGCTTCGCATGGTGAAATTGCAGCTGAAATTTCTGAATGCGAACGACTTTTCTTGAATAGTTGTTGGATTCAGATACTTTATTTTGTAATTGTGGGTGCATAGTTTAATTGAAGGGTTTCTTTGCTTTCATTCCTTTTGTTGCATGTATAGAAGTTGGATGTTTTTATATTTTTTGTTTCTTGATTTTCATGTCTGTTAGGTTTTTTGATTTTGAAGTTTTACTAGATGACATAATGATCTGATCAGCTAGACCTTGGATTTTGATCAAGGCTCATATTGATCTTTAATATCTACTGAATATGGATATCCATTGTGCGTAGGTTGTTTGAAAACTATTTAGGTCATCATCTGTGGTGTTTTAAAAGCAAATTAAGCTTAGATGTGTAGGGGAAAATATAACATGTACTAAATTTCAATAGAAATTTGTTCTAAAAGTGTTATGGGCTAAAAGGAGGATCCTACTCATTACAATTCTCATTTCTAAATATTCTAACCTTTTAGGGAGTGGAACAATGGTATCGACAGCGTCCCCTAAGTTATCTGCTTTTAACATCCTTGAAGGGTCGTTTACCTGATCCTGTTGGTTTGCTGGGAATGGCTGGGGTCTTCTTGGTAATGGGTTTTCACAATTTTTAGAAAAAAGGATTTTCATGTCTACATTAGAATGAACAATTGCCCTTATACTCATGCTTATTTCTACATTAGAATGAACCTGACCCAATTGAGGACATCCATGAGGTCGCAGGAGAGGCTGGGTTGTGGTTACAACCTTGAATGATGAACTGATTGGTCAAATTGGCTGAAGTAGACCTAGGGTATGGTTAGCTTGTGTTTAGATGAGGAAAGGGGGAGAAGAAGACTGTCTGTGAATTGTGATACAATGATAGAACGGTGGTAAGCATTAGGATTAAAAGCTTTGATATTTTAACATCTAACCCCTCTATCTTTATTAGTTTTGAACATTTGATATTAGTATTATGAATTGGAATTAGTTTTGAGCATATGATATTAATATTATGAATTGAAATTTTGGTAGACAGTAAATTATGTTATATGCTAATTATAATAGATTCTATTTTATATTTGAGAATGAGTATTAATTTTAAAGTATTAATGCGTTATACACTTATACAAATTTAAATCTTTTTTTTTATCATATGTGCGGTTTTTTTTCTTTATCATGCTAGCGCTTTTTTTGCGCCTATCGCCCAGGCCTCGGGCGAGAACATTGCACATAAAGTGCGCCTAACGCCTTTGAAA
The DNA here is from genome assembly GCA_009363875.1 of Mikania micrantha. Classification (NCBI taxonomy): domain Eukaryota; kingdom Viridiplantae; phylum Streptophyta; class Magnoliopsida; order Asterales; family Asteraceae; genus Mikania; species Mikania micrantha. The sequence continues at coordinate 29,049 of SZYD01001574.1, read as the reverse complement.
ACTATGAATAAAACAATTTCTAGACATAAAATATTGCTACATAGTCCTCTTCAAAATGTAAGAAAAAACTACTCGCCTAAGATACATCGAAGTTACATCTACACCTTTTCCTAAAAGTCTTTAACCTTAATCTTATGTCTCCATGAACTCTAGTCTTGGATCATGTCCGTAGAGAGGTGCAAGTGTAATTCTAGCAGATCATGTCTGACCACTCAGCTCAACTCAGTTTGGGTCTGGCTTTATTTCTTTCCTTCCACATTGAGGGTTTCTATTGCACTAACTGGCATTTCATCCCAAACCATCTTAATCTACCCTCCTTTATCTTATCAACTATACTAGTAACTCTTAACCTATCTCTAAAAGCATCATGCTTGGGCTTTAACGCGCTTAATGCCTGCACCAATTTGATTTATGGTTCCTAAACACGAATTCCTTTCATCTATGAAAAAAGCTGGGATATATAATGTTTGACAATAAGCAGCACTCTTATGAGATTAATAATATATTTTCAAGACACTTTAGTTTACACTTTGTATGTATTGAATTTTGGTTTGTGACAGGTCTCATCTCCTGGAGGGAATGTTGTTCAAACCATGAAAGGAACATCTGGTGAAAAATTTGAGTTTAAGGCTCCACGAAGTGGAATGTACCAATTTTGTTTTCATAATCCTCACTCGACTCCTGAAACTGTCTCTTTCTACATACACGTTGGTCACATTCCCAATGAGCATGACCTAGCAAAAGATGGTTTGTTAAGTCTCTATCTTTGAGTACAATTTCTTAAATGTCTTGCAAATATGCGATTGACTCAAATATCAGACTGGACTGAAACCCCAAAATACAAATTAATGTAGCTGAAACTTGTTTGGTCCCAAACAGAACTGTGAAATGGAAATATACTGAGTTTTCTAATTTGAAAAATATGAACATAGACCATTGTTTCATGTCTGAAAAATATTTATTTTTTCCAAAGTGTTTGATCCACTTTTCGACCTTATCAAACTTAGCCAATAACTGGTTTTTTAAAAATGCTTGACCTGAGAACCAAACTGGTTACCTTCTTCTTAAAAATTCTAGAACTGATAACTGATCCGATGATAGTCTGTTCCAGTTTACTTTTTTATATATGGACTGTTTGGAAAAACTGTTGAGCAACGTTTGTCGTGATTATTTTGTAAAGCTGCAAATTTCTGTATCAAAATCACATCATATTTATGTTATTAATTATTTTTTTATATGACATAGCATGCATATATAGTAATATTTTGATGTGAGAGTTGTATTTTAGATGTTGAAGCCTCTTTTTGTTTATTTCAGAGCATTTGGACCCTGTCAATGTGAAAATTGCTGAATTGAGGGAGGCATTGGAATCCGTTACTGCGGAACAAAAATACTTAAAAGCACGTGATGCTCGACATCGCCATAGTAAGCCTCTGAACTTATGATATGATCCAAGGAACACAATATCTTATTTATGCATAATTAGTAGACTATAACTGCTCATAAGCTGCTTAAGCCCCTCTAGCAGAAGTCTCGTCAAAACGATAAACCTTTTGTTGATAGTTGATCAATGTTGGTTGCTGTTTAATCTCTTGCAGCGAATGAGAGCACGCATAAACGGGTGATCTTTTACACAATTGGCGAATACATTTTGCTGGCTCTCGCAAGTGGACTACAAGTGGTGTACATACGCCGACTGTTTAGCAAGTCAGTTGCGTACAACCGGGTTTGAGCTAGCCCTGACGCGGGTTCTGCATCTTTCTTATAGATTAGAACCCGGGAACATGTTCTAACATTAATGTTGGTTCATTGTGATGTTATTTATTGTTCACAGATTTTTGGTGCTTACGAATTTGAGTGAATTAATTTATATCACAAACTTACAAATTAAGATTTTAGGTTTGTTGTATCGTGTTTCTTGAGGTATACATGCAGTCATGTGCTTATGAAATGAATTGGTCGATTTAGGTCGAGTGTTAGGGGGTGTTTGTTTTTTTAAAAAAAACTCTTTTAACCTCTTCTAACCTCTTATGTCTACGCCACGCAGACGCGGGAAGAGGTTAGAGGTTCGCAGACCGTTTGTTTTCTCGCAGACATTTCATTAAAAAACGTCTGCGTGGCCTCTTCTTGACGCAGACGTGGACCAAGCTCTTTTTGAGCTCTTCTAACCTCTTCTCACATCATTGCACCTCCAAGCTCTTGGCACAGCCGGCTCCCCCACCGCCGGTCTCCTCCACAGCCGGCCTCCTCCACTGCCGGCCTCCCCCACCACTGCTCCTCCTCCGCCGCGCCTTCGTCCGCCCGCGCCTTCCACCGCCTTCTCCATCGCAATCAAAGTCTCCACCGCCTTCTCCTTCTCAATCGAAGTCTCCTTCCACCGCCTTCCCCCTTTTCCGGTCGTCTCCTTCTCACGCGGGTTCGATCGAGGGTTTTAGATCTAGGGTTCGGTCTCCTTCACAGTCGGCCTCCTCCACCGCCGGTCGTCGGCCCTGGTCTCCTTCTCACGCGGGTTTTAGATCTAGGGTTCTGGTGGGGAAGAGGATGATTGACGGGATGGGGGGTGGGTTGGGGCAAGTCGGTGGGTTGGGAAGAGCTTGATAAAGTTTATAGAAAACAAACACCTCTAAAAGACCTACTTGCAGAGGTTTGGTCCACCTCTTCTGCAAAAGAGGTCTGCAGACCGCAGACATTTTGCCTCTGAAAAAACAAACACTACCTTAGTCTTGTACAAAAATGGAAAAAAGAAATATCCGGAGTATCATAACAGAGATAATAATGTCGTAATTTGCAAAGCATAAAAGCATATTCTGCCGTAAAAATGAGTGTTATTTTATTTTAAAGTCTGACATATCATAAAAGTAAATGCCAAAAAACCTGAATTCAAAGATAGATGTAACTAGAGATAGGCAAAAAAATCGGTTCCTATTAAGGCTGTAAAGTTCATTTATGTTCGTTCGTTAATAAATGAACGAACACGAACAAGAAATTCCGTTTGTTTAGTTAAATAAACAAACATGAACATATGTCGTGTTGGTTCATTTGTATTCTTAAACGTTCGGTAACATGTTCGTTTACGTTCAGTTAAGTTCAATTATTATATTTATTCATTAAATGTGTTGTATATTATAATTTTTTAATTTTTAGTTTAATACCCAAATCTTTAAGTTATTTTAATTTAATACTATAATATTTTAATTTATATATTTATAAATGATTGTCTTCAACTCTTGAGATTAATAATGTTGATTTTTATTGTTTAATTAATATGTGTTCGTTAGCATTCGTAACCAAGCTAAATTCCTTAATGAACGAACACAAAAAAAGAACGTTCATACGGTTAGCGTTCGTGAACCATTCGTGAATAAGTTAAAAATTCAACGAATGAACACGAACAAAGACCGAAAATTGTGTGGTTTTATTTTAAAGACCGAAAGTATGCCCACTCATAAATGTAAATGCCAAGAAACTTGAATACAAAGATATACGTAACTAGAGATGGCAAAAAAACAGTTCTGGTACCGGAATCGATTTGGAACGACCTAACTATAAACTTTAAGAGAGAGAAAAAAAAGAGGGAAGCGTAGCAAAATAACCATGCATAATTACATGCATTTGTATGAATATGTAAATAGGGGATTTCACATGTGTAGCTAGAGGTGGGAAAAAACTGGTTTCGGAATTGGTACCAACGACCCTTAAACGGAACCGGGACATGGACCGATCATACCCGAACCTGTTGGTACAGACGGCTCCAGTTTTTCAAAGAAATCGTAACCAAGACCGGTTTCACCTTTACCTGGCCAAAACTGGAATCGGCCAAAAAACAATATAAATTGGGTCAAAAGCTGAACCTATCCGGAATTGATTCTTGATTTTATTGATTAAAACTGGAACCGATGTGAAACTGGAACCGATTTGTGCGGAGTAGGTTCACATACAAATAGAGTTTTTTGTAAAAATGGTAGGAACCAATAATGTGTTGACATGTGGCTTTTCTATTAATTAATAGAAAAGGGTAATATAGGCAATTGTATTTAAATATGCATTAAAATAGGGAGGTGGTTAATCAGTTTCCTGATTGAACATACGAGCACCCTATACCAGTAAATATACCAGCACAATATATCAGTGGTACACCAGCACATTGTCACATATAAAATTAGTGCTAACATAATAGCACATATCAGCACACACAACACTATCACAATTTTAGTGGTAACATAATAGCACATATCAGCACAATATGATTAACAACACACAAAAATAGCATAACGAACATCACAGTTGTGTTTGTTAACACACTACATAGAAACACATAATAACACAAGTTAGCACATCCCTAATACGGTCTGATTGAAGGTGTTGATTTTGGGGTAATCGCCAGTCTCTTGTTAGTCGGATGCGCACTAATTTCGTTCGTCGATCAGTTGAAGAGCAAGGGAAATTTGATTGAATGTCAAATTTAGAAACTGAATCCCGTTTTTTTAGATTAAGCGTGATATCAGCAAATCTAAAAACAAAGAAATCCCTAATTTGCCCTTTTTATAACCGTATAGCCCTTTTAATCAAATAATTTACCAATTTTAAATCTCAACCCTTGATCTTAGCACATCGGTCCAGATTGTTTCTCACACTTTTTACAAAAATAGTGTTTTGTACTATAACTCTACTCTATATAGGAGTAGGTTCACATACAAATAGAGTTTTTTGTAAAAATGGTAGGAACCAATAATGTGTTGACATGTGACATTTTTATTAATTAATAGAAAAGGGTAATATAGGCAATTGTATTTAAATGATTTTTAAATTTTGCATTAAAATAGGTAAGTGGTTAATCAATTTCCTGATTAAACATATTCCAAAAATTAAAATCATATAATCATATTTGTAACATCAAATACCGAAGCAAAAAAAATAAAAATAAAAATCGCAGGCATTGATTTTTTGAATTGCATTTGCAAAATTTGATGGACGATTTTGTAGTGCTATTATATGTTGATATATATGTACTGATATGTTGCTATTATTTGAATGGTAGGATAATTATTTAGCATATTTTTAGTGTTGTTGTGTGCTGACATGTTGTAATTTTAAACACCAAAGCACAGATTTTGTAGTGCTATTATATGTTGATATGTACTGATATGTGCTGATATATCATGTGTTAATATCACATATTATGTATATGAGATCAATATGCTCACTTGTATTAATAGCACGTATTATGTGAATGTGTTGATATACGATTAATGTGCTGATATACGCTTCATGTGCTGATATACGCTTCATGTGCTAATAGCACATATTAGCACATAGCGAAAAGGAAACCGATTTATTTCTTAAAAATAGTAAATGTTCCTAATTTAATGGATAACATGATATCTGCAAATATTAAAAATTCCTTTTGTGCCCTTATTTCCATTTTAAACAACATATTAATTACAATCATGCCACTAGTTCTTTAATAACCATTGATGATAACACATCAAAGGCTCAGATCATTTCTCACTGTTTTTACAAAATTAGTATTTTGTACAATAACCTTACTCTATATATATATATATATATATATATATATATATATATATAGGGGAATGTTAAAAATATAACCCACTAAATGCGCGCTAACCCAAATAACTTTGGCAAGATGAAGCCGAATCTTGGATTTTTTTTTTGAACATCATTGTAACACATTTTGAACACCATGTTCTTTTATGAGTTTGGGCTAATTCATCACCGTTCAAAAACTTACAGTACTGTAAGTTGTTAAATATTTAAAACTTACAGTACTGTAGCACAAAACTTACAACGATGATATTTTTTAAACGGTGATGAATTTCCACAAACTCATAAAAGAACATGGTGTTCAAAATGTGTTACAATGATGTTAAAAAAAATCCAAGATTCGGCTTCATCTTGCCAAAGTTATTTGGGTTAGCGCACATTTAGTGGGTTATGAAAAATTCCATGCCCTATATATATATAAATCCAGTACAAAAAACAAACATTTTTATGTTTTTAGACAAAAAACTTGTTTTTAACGTATTTAATCCCTTAGAAATATAAGTTACATGGATCGAGCTCGAGCTAGGTTATTTACAAGCCTAATGATGCTGTGTACAAAGGAATTTTATTATTTTATAAAGAATTAGGCTATATACCCGTGTATTACACATGTTTGTGAATAAAAATTATGTGATTTTATAATTTTTTATTATTATATTCTTTTTTATTAAATATTTATATCAAAAGTAATAATATTAGTGATAACTTTTTTATATTAAAAAACTTTAAATATAAAAATTTATAAAAAAAATGTTCTTTATACACACACCTAGGGCTGGCAATTTCAGACACGGACCTGTTAACACGACACGACACGAAATTAACAGGTTTCGTGTTTAGCCTTAACAGGTTTCGTGTCTTTAACAGGTCGACACGTTTGAACACGATATAAATCGTGTCTTAACAGGTTAAAAAACCTGTTAACCTGTTAGGATCTGTTTGAACCTGTTAATATTTTTTTAAATTATGAAATATAGTAATAATATAAACACTCATGGGCCATGACCTGAAAAGTGAATAGCCCATTACCCCCCATGCCCCATCTCGGTTTCACATTTTCCCAAATTTTCAAATTCCAGTATTCCACCGTGAACTAATGTCGTCATTTATATTTTCTAATTTGAAATACACTGTGAAAAGACAAAAGTGAAGGCGTCGCCCAAAATACCAAACCCTAAAGTTTTCCCTCATTCCAGTAGCCTCTTCTGATCGAAGAAAATAACGTGCTCCCCTACCGTCGTCGAATCTGGTTTGTGAATCGCTTTCTATTAAAGTTTAATTCTTGGTTTTTTCAGTTACTTTAAAGTTCGATCTAAAGTTTACTTTTAGGTTTTTCACTTCTTAAGAGTATGGTTTACTTTCTCTATCTTGGTTTTGTATGTTTGATTAAGTAAGATGGTTCATGTGTGTTATTACAGATGGATTCAGATTGTATTAAAGTTGATTTAGAAAATGACAGCACACAAAATGATGAGGTTGAGTCTATGGATGCACAAGATACAAAAGATAATGATGATAAAAATGCAGCAGCAAAGAGAAAGCGAAAGGATCGATCTATTGTGTGGAACTACTTTACAAAACTTAATCAACCTTCAATAGGTGGAAAGTTGCAATGCAAATGCAACAAGTGTAAGCATGTTTTCATCTATGATAGCAAGACTGGAACAGGTAATCTGAAACGACACATGAATAGTTGTGTTGGTAATCTTTTTAATGATGTTGGTCAAATGCTTTTTAATAGTGATATGGCATTAAGGTCATCTAAATTTGATGAAAATAAGTTTCGTGAAATGCTTGTGGCTGCTATTGTTATGCATGAGTTACTATTATCATTTGTAGATTATAAGGGCATTAAAGATTTGTTTACATACATGCAACCCAATGTGACTGTCATTTCTAGGAATACCGCAAGATCTGATATATTGAAAATGTATAAGAAAGAAAAGAAAAAAGTGAAAACCATGCTATGGAATCACCAGGAATGTTATGTTTGACTTCAGACTTATGGACCTCTATTGCTACCGATGGTTATTTAGCAATTACTGTTCATTTCATTGATAAACAATGGGTTTTGCAAAAGAGAGTCTTATCATTTTCTTTTATGCCACCACCTCATACCGGCGTTGCTTTATGTGAAAAGGTGTTTTCAATTCTAGTTGAATGGGGCATAGAAAAAGAAGTATTTTGTGTCACTTTAGACAATGCATCTTCTAATGACACTTTTGTTAGTTTATTGAGAGAACAACTCAATACAAAATCACCACTTGTTTCCAATGGTAGGTTTTTTCATCTAAGATGTTGTGCACATATTTTAAACTTAATTGTGCAAGATGGGCTTAAGGAAATTGATGAATGTGTTTACAAAATTATAGAAAGCATCAAATATGTTAAAGGATCACAAGGAAGGAAACAAAAGTTTTTGGATTGTGTTAAATTGCTTTCCTTAAATTCAAAAAAGGGGTTAAGGCAAGATGTTCTTACTAGATGGAATTCAACATATTTAATGCTTGACAGTGCTATTTATTATCGACGTGCCTTTTGCCATTTGGAATTAAGTGATTCTAATTATAAGAGTTGTCCTACGGCATTAGAGTGGGACACGGTTGAAAAGATTTGTAGTTTTTTGGGAGTTTTTCATGATGTGACTAATGTTTTTTCGGGGACCAAATATCCTACTGCAAACTTGAATTATCCACACATTTTTGTGGCTTATTTGACTTTATATGAAAGCAAGAATTCAAAAGACTAATATATGAAAAAAAAATGGGAGATTTGATGATGGCGAAGTTTCAGAAATATTGGTCTGATTTTAGTCTTACTTTAGCCATAGCTGTGGTGTTGGATCCAAGATATAAGTTGCATTTTATTGATTGGAGTTATTCACAAATTTATGGAGATAATAGCACTGAATTCATAAATGTTGATCAATTTTTGCATGCTACATTCAGTGAGTATGTTGTGTTAAATTTGGATAATGGTTTATCTTCTACTTCAAATCCTGCAAGTACTTCAAATGTTAGCCAAGTTGAAGAAACATGTGACGATTCAATGTGTACCTATGGAGTCAAAGCGAGACTTAAGGTAATTTAGTTATTTATTTGAATGTTTTTATATATTGTATCTTAATGATTGACATACTAATGTTTTATATATATATTTTTAGGATTTTGATCAGTTTCAAAGCAAAGATTTTATAACTAATAAAAAATCAGAACTGCAATTGTATTTAGAGGAGTCTAGAGTTGATAGGAAGTCAGAGATTGATGTATTGGCTTTTTGGAAAGCTAATGAGTTTAGATATCCTATACTTGCAAAGATGGCTAGAGACTTTTTGACCATTCCAATATCTACCGTCGCATCAGAGTCTACTTTTAGTGCTAGTGGAAGAGTGCTTGATCAACATCGAAGTTCACTTAGCAAAGAAATTGTTGAAGCTCTTATATGCACAAAAGATTGGTTATATGCAGATTGTTGTAATGTTCCTTTCTTTTGGTTTTGGTATTTTTTTTAGTTGAGCTTTTATTAAAACTATATATTTATTTGTAGTTTCTAATGAAGTAAATTGCAATGAGCTCACTGAGGATATAATGTTTCTTGAGATTAGTCATGAATCAAGTGCTTCAAACTCCATAAATAATGCAAAGGTAACAACTTCAAATGCTTTGTTTTGGTTTGTTTTCACTTGATATTTCACGTTATTCTTTTGACATTTTTGTGAAATTCTTAGCAGGTTTAAACCTTGAAGTTGAAGAGATGAACATGAAAAGAAGAGCCAATGGATTATTTGTTTTTGATGAATGTTTTATGCTTGAATTTTATCATTATACGTTATGTGTTATGATGTTTATGGATTGTTTCAAATAGATTTAGGATTAATGGATTATCATGTCATGGATTATGTTTTAATTTTAGACTTTTATGTGATTTTGGGAACTTTTTTTTTTTTCAAAAAAATGCATTTCTTATCGTGTCCCTTAACAGGTCTTATCGTGTAACCTGTTTCCAAACAGGTTCATGTTCGTGTTTGAAAAAAATGACACGATTACTTATCGTGTCGTGTTCGTGTTTATCATGTTCGTGTTCGTGTCTTATCGTGTTCGTGTCTTATCGTGTCACAGGTGACCTGTTATGCCAGCTCTACACACACCCACATATATAATTATAAATATCTGTGTGTGTGTGTGTATAGCATTAGACATATATGATATTTATTATTAACCATTAATTTTGTGAATTTATGTAAACAATTATATTATTAATAACATTAAATATATAGCATTAGACATAGATGATATTTATTATTAACCAAAAATTTATCATAACATTTTTTTAATCTTTTTTTTAAGATTCTATATCATGTACGGATGATATAAAAACTTTAATCTTACTTTTGGATAAATATGACAAAATGATGCTCTTGAATGAGGATATGAAGAAAAAACAAACTCTGATATTAAACATAAATTGATTGAATTGTATGATCTTAAATTCTTAATGAAACAATTTGTTTTTTTTTTCACAGACAACTATACGTTAATTTATCAAGAGTCAAGAATAAGGATGATTTAGATGGTAATGTTACGAACAATACGTCTAATATTGTATACAAAGAAGTTTTATAGATTTACAGTTTGTATTTTGAATTATAAAATGTATTCGTGTATAATAGATTACGTGATTTATCATAAATATGTTTTTAATTGTATATTTTTTTGTAACAAATCTCGTGTAATAAATGGGTTTATAACCTAAGATATATATATATATAAATCCACTACAAAAAACAAACATTTGTATGTTTTTAGACAAAAACATGTTTTTAACGTATTTAATCCCTTAGAAATATAAGTTACATGGATCGAGCTCAAGCTAGAGCTAGGTTATTTACAAGCCTAATGATGTTGTGTACAAAGGAATTTTATTATTTTATAAAGAATTAGGCTATACACACGTGTATTACACGGGTTTGTAAATAAAAATTATGTGATTTTATAATTTTTTATTGTTATATTCTTTTTTATTAAATATTTATATCAAAAATAATAATATTAGTCATACCTTTTTTATATTAAAAAACTTTAAATATAAAAATTTATAAAAAAAATGTTCCACACACACACACACATATATATATATAGCGACAAAGGTTCATGAGAAAATCCTTATTTTTGAAAAAACCAAGAAAACTCATACTAACCAATAAATTTTTTTTTAAAAAAATTCATAGTTTTTTTATAATGTTAGAAATGTTATAATAAAAATGAAATTTTTGAAAAAAAATACGTATATCACGAGGTTACGTATATGTAACTCAAAAAATTTCGTATGTAACTTATAAAGTTAGATATATGTAATCAGTATGTGTAACATACAAGTTACATGTATGTAATAACCTAAAATACATATTTTTTTTATAATTTTTTCTCTTTTTTTACATTTCTTATCCTATAAAAAAAGTAAATAAAAAAGATAAAATGAAAAAAAATTTATTGGTAATGATTTTAAATAGTTTTCTTTTTTCTTTAAAATGATAGTTTGCTTGTGAACATTTCCCTATATATAGCATTAGTCATAGATGACATTTATAATTAACTATTAATTTTGAGAATTTATGTAAACAGTTATATTATTAATAACATTAAATACGAGTTTTTATATTTAACATTTCTTTTGTAATTATGAGAATTACACGTGACATTTTTTAAAATCAATTATTAATATAAAAAGATTAGAAAACCCAAAACGTATTCCTCACTCCCACCCAATTATGGTTCACAAACTTTAGTGTCATTTTCCATTCCAGACAGGAAAAAAGCAGGTAACAGAAATAACACTTTACCAGAAGTGCTCAGAATCACATCCATCAACACACCATTTTTATGTTTTAACCAAGACAAGACACAAATAATCACTATCATTATTTCCACTCATTTTTGTACCTTCTAACAACAAGTAAACAATCTTCAGAAATTAAAATAAATCATCATTTTTTTCTATCATACTTAAACTACAGTTAGACATGTGTGTCATCATTTGGTTTTCCTTCAAAAATTCTAAATGTTAATAATTCTAACAAAGAATCCATACACACGGTGGAACTAGAGGGCCCGTTGACCCTCTGGCTGACTAAATTTCTATTATAGTTTGAATCTTCAAACTGTCGCCGGTGGGAACAAAAGAATTTGTATTGTGACCAGCCAGTTAGAAATGTTTTGATTCCGACGCTGAGTACTGTCTTATGTTAGTTTGGTCAGTTGTAGTGATGACGAGTTAGAAAAAGCAGAGTTCAGTGTAGCCGTTCGTGTATGGCATGAGCTCCTCGAATTGAACCCCAGAGCTCTTGGTTCTTTCATAATGGCTATGGACTAACTCAACCTCAGCCCAGAATAAGCTGTAAACTGGTCTATGATCAGAAAACCTGGATTCACCGCGTACATATGATAACTGATGAAGACCTCTTCCATACCACAAGATCCGATCACACCTTCACATTAAAAATATTTACATTTCAACATGTATACAACACGGGTTTTTTGAAAAACAAGAAAAAAATGGTTCGTATCAAGATCTTTACCATGCAGGTGTTCTTCTTTTCTCCTTATGACGAAGATTGTCACCGGTGTATCTATCGGAGTTATTCAAATATTTGTATGTTGGTGGAAAATATATCTTCCCTTCATTCCATCCTCGGAAAACACGGCCCCTTCTTTGCTCAATTCGCAGCTGCAGAAAATTAAAAAAATTGTTGTTTAATAAAAAAACTTTAAAAAAATGTATATGATATGGATATGCATGCTTAACATTGTTGCTTAGGATCAAACAAGAGAGACATATCTCATACCTGATCTTTCTCCAACAATGCTCGCCAATTTTGCATCTCAACGAGCGCCTTTGCTGACCGATATGAGAGGGCAATTCGGTAATTCAGATCCCCGAGCCATATAATTCGACTGAACATGTGTACAAATCATCAGAATCTAAAGTCCCAATTTCATTAAAGGCTAGTAATATATTTCATTATTGTAGATGGTCCAAATGGTTCGAATTCAAATGGGTCGTTTTCTGACCATTAATAACATTTTGTCCATTTGCTTTCAATCTTTTATAAATAAATTAATGTTGCCATTCTGGTTACAACAGTTAAAAAACTTTTTTTTACAAATAGACCCAAATGATTTTCATTTCACTTGGCACCCATTTGACAGGTTCCAGTTTTAGCTAATTATTTTGGTTCAACCCATCAAACACAGCAAAAATCTACCAATTCATAAGTAAATGAGTCGAAACTGACACATGTATAAACTGAAACATGATTTTTCCACATCTTCTAGAATCAAGCAACCAAAAGTTAAAAACACCATGGAAAGGAGGCTAATTTGTGGGTTTGAAGCAGTTATCTTACTCGTGTTCAAGTATCGTCTCTGGGGATTTATCATCTTGAATGCGTTGAACGTGTGGAAATCTTGTTTTCTTAATGATTTCCATGAAATCAGAGTTCCTTCTTAGTTCATCTCCTTCCTTCTGGCCAGATGTCAAATGACTACACACAAAACAAAAACTTGTTTGGTGTAACAACATACTCACAGATACTGATCCCTGCAAATAGAAACCAAAAATTTATTTCATTTCACTTTGTCAACATAACAAAAAGTTAAACTTATAATAATAATTATTATTATTACTATTATAAACTATACCTTATTCCCAAGATAACCCATTAATCCTCTGCCAACACAAGACACTTTTATGTTACTAACATGTTCCCTCAATTCATTCCTAACCCACACAGTAAGAAAAACACCAACCATCTGTTTACTTGCAACCAAACCATAGCTAGAATGACCATCATCTTCCACACTACATGAACCCCAATTAGACATTGGTGAAAATGAATTGTTGTTAGTTAGATCTTCCATGGGGCCATAATCATCATCAGATGAACCCCATCTCGAATAATCACTTGGTCTTTGACCCAAGGAGTAATTACTTGGCCTGTGACCAGATGAGTAGTCACTCGGTCTGTAACCCACCGAGTAGTCACTCAGCCTATGACCAGAAGACGAATAGTCACTCGGTCTATGACTCGAAGTGCAGTCACTTGGTCTTTGACCAAACATGGCCCGGTCACAAACACTATATCGCCGATCAAGGTGTGGTTCGTTTTCATTTTGCCAGCTTTGAGGTGCCTGAAAAGACCGCCGGTTAAAAAATGTTGAATTTTGGTGTCTTGTTGAACCCTCAAAATCAGCATCATATTCAGCAACAGGATCAGGAACAGGAGAAGGTGTGCAACACAAATTTGATCCACCAGATCCATGACGATTGTTTAGTGTTCTACGTATTAGATTCAACCATCTTTTTGCAGGTCCATTATCTTCAGCACCCAATATATTAGCCGCGTTTAGAGGAACAATTTCTTGGAATCTGAAAAAATATACCCAAATTTTTAAAATTGAAAACTGAAATTCAATACCCTGAAACAGAAACAGAAACCATAAATACCCAAGAACATAAATGTCTGCTGGAGGTGCAGCATGTAACCAATCATCAAGATTCATTTTACTAGAAGGAGATTTTCCTCCCACATTCCATGTAGCTGAAAAAATGCTGTTTAAGGAATAAAAAAGGGTAATTTAATCATAAATAAAAAGCCAAAAAAAGCCATATAAATAAAACAATTATGAGATTTTACCACACCTGTAGTTCTGAACATTAATAATCTGAGGGTGGTCAAGATCTACTCTTCCCCACCTATTAGATTCTGTACTCTTGCTAAATTTCTCTGTTCATCGAAGTGATATGTACCATAAGTTCATCAAGATTCACCAATAATGGCCCTGATCAAAAGAATGATCCAGAACAGTACCTGTTTTTGACTTCTTGATTGCAGCTGGTTCTCTCTCACAGAAGCTACCTATGATGATAGCATGAAGCTTTTGAGTTACCAATTTCGTGAAATTGAAATACAAACCTTCAAACACGAAAATAATCAAACATATTGGCACAGAAATAGATTCAAACAGTTGGTGTGCATATACAAAAACAACCATAAATCTGTCAAATTACTTGAATTTAAACAGCACCCACCTCCACAAGCAACATTATCTCCTTTCGAATCGTCTGTTTTGGTCTTGATATTGAACCATTTTCGCACCAATTTCTTCGACCAAGAGAGCTTTAGTTTAAACACAACCATAAAACATAAGAACTCAAAAATGAAACGTACAAAATGATAAAACAGCCGATGATCAAGCAAAATCAAAACCTTATTGCTTTTACAGTATCCATCTCTCATTGCTTCCACCTACGAGTTCATGAATTACCCAAATTTGTGGGGCAAATTCTTGAGATGATGAACACAATGTTGATCTTGATAATAAATAAATGATATGAAGCAAACATTAACTGGTAATAAAGACACAACATCCAGAAAAATGAAGGGCTCGAGGATCAAAGAGGGACAATCTCCTTTAATGCGTGGAAGTGAGATTAGTTGCAAACATTAAAGTGAGACACGCCATTGATAGATGTTGTTAGTTGCAGGCAGGCAGCAAAAGTATTTGAAGGGAATAAAGTGAAGGGATGACAGAGGAAATGGTGAAACCGGCCCATGGTGGTGGGGGCAACTGACCGGAAACAGCTGACCGGTGAATGGGATCACCAGCAAAATAGGGTGGCCATTTGGTTTTCCAACCAAAGTTAAAGCAAAGCGGATTATTGATAATGGAGAAAGATAAAGAGAATCATAGGTCTTACTTTCTCTCTGTCTGACCATCTAATTATTAACGTAAGATTAGCCTATTTGCGTACCGTTAGAGTATGTGTAATGGGACGTGATCACCTTTGTTGTGCCTTGGTCATGCCGCCGAACAACTACACGCCTGGCGTGTGTGCTGGGCGTGACAACATCTAGGTGACCATGGTCACGTTCTTTCCATCGTGAAGCGCGCAGTTGAATTAGAAGGAATGAAAAGGACATGACTAAGGGGTTGTTTGTTTACTTCTTAATGAAACCATTAAGAGGCTACCTCTTAACCATTCAACATTCAGCGTGTTTGGTTTGAAATAAATTAACTTCTTAATGATGCAGTTCGGCACTTAACCATACAACACTAATACCAAGTTGAATGAGAAATAAGAGGGTTTTTGTTTTATTCAGACGTTTAACCAAACGCTCTTAACTGGTTCAGTACTTAATCATTCAGACCCTTTTAATCATTTATACATATTAAACATTCAACATTTAATGGTTAAAACACTACCAAACGACCCCTAAGATGATAATAACACATATGAGGTTACAAGTGATTGATAATAGTAGTCTCATATGTGATAGATATGTAACGCTTATGTGAAGTGAAGAAAGATTTATGATTACACATAATCTTGATGTAAGATGAGTGTTTTTTTAAAAATTTTGTTTTCTCATATTTAAAAATTTTACATTATATTTAGTGATAATTAATTAGAAGTAGCGACGAAAGTGAGGTGCGTTAGTTATGTCACATTAACAAGTTAGAGAATTTTAGGTTCATGGTCGAATAATAAATCTCAGATGTGACTTTTTAAATTTTTAAAATTCCTTTTTAATTTTTTTTTATTTCACAAAATATCCTCCAAACAAGGGGACTGATCTCAAATTATTCGTTCGCTATTAACTATGGGGCGTAATAACCAAAGGGCTTGTAGCCTAGTAGTAGCCACTTGACTTCTCTTATAAGAGATCTTGGGTTGGAGTCTCACCTAGAGCAAATATTGCTCTGGGTTGAGTCATGAGGTTTTCCTAGTTGTAGGTTTCCTCCTGAACGGGTGGATCAGGTCACCACGCTCTGTTATTCGGGCGAAAGGGAACAGCCAGGGTGATCCCGGATGACCGGACGTTTGCTGTTCAAAAAAAGAAAAACTATGAGGCGTAATAATAAACATGTTACATGTAGTAACGGTATATTCAGAATTTCATATAACATTATGTTATAAAGAAATTTCCGACAATCACTTTTTATCATAACTGTCTCAGAAACCAAGTATTGTGACAAAATTTCAATTTATATCATACACATAACGTTTGAAGCATGCATAATGATAAATATGAAATCTGTTATTGTGATATGGTTCATCTTTGTCTTGTAAGTGAGCTCACCATAATGAGATAACCAGGACCGACTCAACTATTTTAAAGACCATAAAAGGGATAAAAAGTTGGGCCATTCACTGACGGTTACATAAAAACCTCATCCTTTTATCCGGCCGTGAGACTGACAATAACAAACTAAAAGTTTATATTTAACGGAGTTAAAAAAGAAATTTTGTTTATATTTACATGTATAAAATATTTAGATTAACTTTATTTTTCTAGTTTTTTAAATACAAGTTTTTTGATAAAATATTCGTAGTTAATTTTTTTAGGAAGTCTTATTCATTTGATTAATAAAAGACTTTTATGTGAAACTTTGTTGAATCTTCTATTTTTTTCAGAACTCACATGTTAAAAAAAACACACAGGTCAAAAAAACCCCACTACATAGAAAAATTTTAAAAAAATTAAAGGTCCTGTATTTTTGAGTGTCATAAGCCCGTGTTTAGGTTGCTTGACCCATTAAGCCGGCCGTGGAGATAACATGGTGTTCTTTGCAAAAGCTACTGTTAAATGTGCCTTGAGTATCGATCATGTGCCACAATATTCAAAAAAAAAAAGAGTTTTGCACTCCTTTCATTTGCAATGGACTGATTCATCTTGAATCATCACGTAGAACATCAACTTCGTACCCCCGAATAGTCCAGGGGCGGCCCTGAGAATTCAAGTGTCCAGACGTACTGAGAAAAAAAGGTAAATGGGCCCTGGACGGAGGCCGGGTTTGCCCCTCCCCAGGGCCTCCCATGCCGAATAGGTTGTCGACTTATCATTGTCATATAGACATTATTATAGATTACGTTACGTCTTATTCTTTAAATGGCTTTGTCCACGATCGTCGTTTTTGTCGAGTGTCTTCATGGTTGTATCTTAAGATCTTAATTGCGACTACTTTGTATTTCGACGGTTTTGTTCTCAAGCAGTGAATCAGATGAGTACTAGGTTGCTTTAGGTCTTGAGGCACTTCTCTTTAACAAGATTCATCTTGTTTAATTTGTTTTAATTAATGAGTACCAGGGCGGAACTATAAGAGGGTCAAGGAGGTCCACTGACTCTTCGGCCGGTGAAACTATGTGTTACTCGGTGAGTCTGAGTGCTCGATGGAAGAAACTTTCTTGTGTTTTGACTAGATTGTATTCTTAGAGTATCTAAAATAAAAAACAAACTGAGTAGCTGCAACTTTTACGTTTTTCTTGTCGGTCATCGATTGCTATAAGCCGCCGATGAGAGTGTAAAATTTAGAAGAGGAAAGAAAAAAGATGATCTGAACGTTAGGTCAATATTATTTAATATGCCCAATATCCACATAATATTTTTTGATATTATATTGCATTTTCTTTCTATGATTTTTACTCTATTGATTTAATTTTCTTACTGTCACTTTTAGATATTGTCTTGTTATCTACCACCTATCTTGGTCGCTCATCAGGATGCAATATAATTTTAATTTTACTATTTTATAAATAAAATTTTATGTAAAACCTAATTATTTCAGTATTTCTTTGTATTTCATCTATTAATACACATCGACGAATATAAAACTTTTAAGTTGTAACCCTCCGGATTTAGAATCCTAGTTGTGTCACTAACGAGTGTAGTCTTTGTTGCATCACACTATTAGTGATTAGAGATGTGTTTGAATGGTTGTTGGAATTTCCAACATGAAAAAAAAAGTATGGGTGCCCCCAGTCACACAAAAAGTAAATGAAATATATTTATTTTTTTTAAAAGTAATGCTTGAAGGTGTTGGATTAATAATAGGTGTTTCTGAAGTATAAGTTCAATTAATGTGATATGTTTGATGGTTTATTTCATTTAGTGCTAGAGATGCTTTTTTTAACGACATTTGATCTCAACATGTGACTGATTTTCAGGCTACGTCACCAAGGTCCAGTTACCATGACCTCTGTTGAGACCCCACCACTACCCAGGAGGAAACCGCACTGGAAAACCCCCTGATCTCTCAAGGACCCCTATTTCGTCTTAGGAGGGATTTGAACACATGACCTTTCATTTACAAAGCCAAAAGGTACCGTTAGGACAAAACCTATTTGGTGCTAGAGATGCTCTTAATAGTTCAGATTTAATTTCTATAATTTTCATGATAACTTAATTTGTATTTGAACATTTTCATATGTGCGGAAAAAAACAAGTGAGAAATTTTATTATTATAAATTTACATACGTAAAAAAGATAAATATTTTACACATATATGCATAAAAAATATTCAATTAAAAGAGATTTTTGCTTAAAAATAGTAAAAATCAATAAGAGCTTGACATGCGACTTTATAAAAAATTTGAAAACAAAAACTAGTACGAAAATACAAAAACCAGTACAAAAAACTAAAAATCCAGTACAAAAAATTAAAACCAAGTAGAAAAACAAAAATCCAGTATAAAAAAATACATAAGAAAAAAGAATCAAGTACATAAAAATTAAAATCTAGTAAAAAATAAGTTTTTATACCTAAATTATCTTTTCTTATAATATCATATGTCGAATTCCTAATAATTTATACTCATCTTAGGCAAAAATATATTATTATTTGATCCTCTTTATATACATATGTGCAAAAAAAAGTTCTTATAATATTTATTTAAAGTGAATCGTCGTATATGTATGTATGTATGCATGTATGTATGGATTGAATCATGTGAAAATTCAATCTTAAACAAAAACCCCTTAAATTTAAAAATCCTTATCCTATCTATTAGAAGAATTCTTAAATTGTTGTATAAGCCCGTCTTAGAGTATTAACAAAAAATCCTTATCCTATTTATACTCAATTAAAAAGTAAAAATTGATAAACAATTTTGTATAGTTGATTTTAATTGTTTACGCGTAAAAATACAACACAAAAAATTAGTTGTTTTATTTTCATCATACAATGATTCTTTTTCTTTTTTTTGGATCATAATTCAATCAACTATGGTCATTCTAAATTATAACTTCAATCAAATAAGAATACTTTCTTTTGTTGGTAGATATTCTCGTAAGATGAAACCGATTCCCATATTTATTTCTTAGTTCTTATCAATTCTTGTCAGGTATAAAAGACCAATTTGAATATTTATATTTTAATATTTTATTAATATATATATATATATATATATATATTATCATTTTAATTTTTGTAATTAGGAAGAGTTATTGAAAAATGGTGTTTTACATGTGTGTAATTATGAAAACAATCGTATAAAATTCTCTCTGGCCATCCATTTTCCATGAGTTGTTATCAAAAGAGGGCCCGTTTGGACACATAGTGGTCGCCGGTCCCGCCTCGGGTCTTGTTAAAGCGAAAGGGACTTGTGAATCACTTGACCAGTCTTGCATGCAAATCCTACCCCATTTTTTTTACTTGTTAAAATTACTTTTTTTTTATTTTGTTGCAATATATTAAATTAAATAAATCAACCAACCGTATAAGTATGTTAAGATGATATAACTTTCAAAAGTTTTATCATGATATTGCTTTAATATTTATTTTAACTGTTTAATCCAGATAGTTTCGTCATCATATTATTCGTAAATTAATATGTGTGACTAACTCATTTGATAGATGCATTATTTTTTTATAAAAGACGTATCGGATTCAAATTTAAACAAGAAGAGAATAGTTTGGACTAGTTTAAGAGTTAGAGTATGATACATAATGTTATTTTTTTAAAAAATCATATCATTTTGAAAATAAAAACGCGTGTTTTATTTAATTTTGTATATCTTAATTTATAGATAAGTCTTTTTACATTTTCTTTTTTCACTAATATTGTTTTCTTTTTCTTTTTTTTATCAAATTTATACTATATAATGACTTGTTAAATCGTTTTTTTTCTTTTATTTTATTGCTTGTTAATAATATATTCATTTATGTTAAAAATTGTTTTTAATTCTTCATCACTTTTGACAATCTAATTTGATATCTACACACACACCACCACCTCTCTACTACTCTATGACCATCAACTACCACCATCCACTAACCAAAACCAACATATGAAAACACATAAAAAGTGCAAAAAATAATCATAATCTTGATTAATTATATTCAATTTAACAGAAAAAAGTCATTGCCGGAAAAAAGTTTGAAGGGTTAAAATGATTAAAGGTTTCTATGAAGCTTGATTAAAACCATCATTACCTCATATATACAACTACACGTGTGGAATACAATGTCATGCATAATCTACTACGTAAAAAGCATAAATAAAAAATAAAAAAATAATAAAAAAAAACATGAAGAAAAGAATTAAACACTCCTGGCGGAAGAGACCCGTTTATGATATTTTTATCAACATCTTGTTTTTTTTCCTTTTTTTTCGTAACTTGTGAAAAATAATTCGTAAGACAAAACATTAATTATTTCTTTAGGTAGTTTTAACAATCTCTTCAGTAATTATATATTTTGTTGTGTCTAATGTTTAGTATGTTATGTTGTTGCAAAAAAGGTTGCTTTTGTTTTATTTTTTATTTTTTTATGTTTTTAGTTTGAAATTTGTAATTTTTAATATTTTATTTTATTTTATGCCAAAGTGACAGTTAGAGTGGTAATTAGATGTTGTCTCTCAAACCAAATGATGGGAGTTTGAGTCTTGGTAATCCTAAATAGTGAGGAATTTTGGAGTTAAAAAAAGTTTATATATTTTATTTATTTATAAAAGATAATGTGTTTTTTTTGTTAAGAATGAATATTTGTATTAAATCATGTATCAAATCAAGTGTTGAATGAAAAAGGAAATATAAAAAAAGAAAAAAAAAAAATTCAAACTCATGATTAGAAGACTTGTATCTGCCAAATGCCTCTTTATGTTCTCTTCTCTCTCTATTTTTTTATTTTTAACTTTTTTTTTGTTTATTTTCACTTTCATGATTAATGGTCCAAGCATCACATAAAAAACAGATCCTTACTATTTGCTTTATTTTTCATTTTATATTTGACTAAATATCATATAGCTAGATTAATTTAATTTTATACACGAGAAAAAAAAATCACTCACTATAATTTTAGCAATTCACTTGTTAGTAGTATTTAATTGTCTGAAAACAAGTGATGAACAAAGTTAGTTCTTTGTTTGTACTTGTGCATCAATATGAATATGTATTTTTTAGTGATTTATTACAAGTTTTAAAAAACATGTTTTGGATGATTTATATATCTTGGTGATAATATTATGTTATCTAAATGATGTTTGTAGGTAATATAATATCTTTGTATTTTCTACCCAAATTATGGAAATCTTTGTGAAATACTAGAAATGCATCCAACATACTTTAATTATACAAAAATTTTCTTGAT
Source organism: Mikania micrantha (assembly GCA_009363875.1). Taxonomy (NCBI): domain Eukaryota; kingdom Viridiplantae; phylum Streptophyta; class Magnoliopsida; order Asterales; family Asteraceae; genus Mikania; species Mikania micrantha. Next base: position 7,057 of record SZYD01001574.1, on the reverse strand, counting down.
CAATACCTAGAAGAAACCCTCATACAAAAGAACAAAGTTAAAGTTACACAATGATATTTATATTGGGTTGTAAAAACATCTTTAAAAATCATTTGCAGAAAAACTATTTAGACATGTTAGAAGTTTTGATCTTTCAAAACAAAGCCTGCCAAGATTCACATGCAAGAAAATGAAACTAAAATAAAAATCCATAAGTGCATAGAAGGTGTGCAGTGACGGAGCTTGGTTGACTTGAGAGGTTGTAAAAATTTTTGAAACATAGAATACATGCTAATTTTTTGAAATGAGGGGGTGAAACCACTATTTTTAACCACAGACGGAAAAAGAGGGGGGTGACCCAATGAAGCTTCGTCAATGAAGGTGTGTCTTCTCTCCAAAGATGGACACACCAAACAACCTTGATTCAAAAGTGGCAGCCAAAAACCTTTATGTATATCAAGAAACAAGCATGTAGGATTGCTTTAAGAACATAAAATACCATCTTATGATTTAAGATGTTAGTAAATATTCTTTTGGGTAAAAATCACTCAAGATAGCCTTTTCTTGCCTCCTCTAAATTTAGAACAACTCTATATGTATTTGTGCAGAAAGTTTTCAAGTGTTGGACTCTTCTTTTCTTCTCAATACTTTCAGCCCAAGATCAAATGCAGTTCAATTCCTAGAATCATATTTCAAATGCATGAATTGGAAATGTTTCAAATACTTTCTTGTATGGTAGTAATCAATATGACAAGAAGCTTATTTGACTTAAAATATATAATCAATGTGTTGAAATGAGATTTTATGTCAAGAATTTGATTGTTAACATAAAATGAGTTTTATTTTAGGAAGTCAATTAGCAGGGGGCCGGTAAGACATAAATGAAACTTAAAATATGAATTGTTGATCGATTCCTATTGTTAAACATGTGTATATATATACATACATATACGAAAACATAATAATAATATGAATTATATGAAGCATGTGAATCCAGTAAATGAAGTGTTGATTTCTGATATGATTTTTGACAGCACCGAACTGGGTTCCCGTTTAGGATGGAATAAGATAGAGAGGCTATTGAGAGAGAGAGAGAGAGAGAGAGAGAGAGAGAGAGAGTGAGTTCACGAATTCTGATGGTGAGGAATTCGTGAATGGTGATGTTTCATTAGTCAATAAATGAGAGCCTTTATGTCCTTATGTCCATAATATAATTACTATCATAGTGTGTATTTAATTAATTAATCAATTAGATAAATAATCATAAGGGCCACACAGATCTAGTCACACTCTATCTTCCTCGTCTCCGATTTATCTCACCAAATCTCCACTCAAAACCATTAAAAAAATCAAGAATCTTCTACGGAGATGAAAGTGGCAATAGCTAGCTTGATGGTGGAAATTGAGGAGGTAGTGGTTGTGAAGGTTGAGATGGGAGGAGACCATTATTTGGAGAGGGTTCAAATCAAGTTAGGGGATTAAATGGGTAGTTAACCTTTAATTCTAGGGGTGGTATTTCATTTTATCTCAAGTTTACAAATAAATAATCATAAGTTAAATTAAGGGGCGAAATTTATTAAAAATATGGGTAACCCAAGGTGCTAAAACTTTAAAAGTTAATTAGATGAAACTTGGTTTAATCAAACCTTAGACTCGAAATTTACATTTAACTCTTCGTTTTATAGCTCTAGACCCTAATGTTTATTTTTCCTCCTATTCTTATTCTACATTTTCATTATTTAATAATTCTTTTAATCAACTCGTATAACATACAAATAATATAAACTATTACATGTGTATATGAGTGATTGAGTGCCAAACCTTCACTGAATTTTGATGATATATTTAGTTTGTTGATGGTGTAGGTTACACGATCCAAGATTTGATGTGGTTAGTTATGATTTGGATGTAATGAAAACCAATAAAATTTGCTTAATTATTGTTATGTTTCTATGTTATTTTTATATCCTTGTTAGAATTGTGGCAAGAACATATAAGACCATGTGAGAAAACCTAATGGTCCTATAACGAGATGTTAAGAATAAATTCAAAATTAGATGATTGTTAATTTCGTTTATTTTGTGTGAGAAGATTGTACTGCTATACACTAGAGACTATCATATTTGATAGAGACTTTGTCTAATTCAAACCCGAGCAATATGTAGTTTAATTTTTTAAATGAATAAAATATATTTACTGTTAAAAAAAATTGTACCACATACTCATATACACAAATACATTAGTCAACAATAGGGGTGTTCAGAAAAACCGAAAACCGTTTAAAACCGATAACCGAACCGTATCCGTAACCGAAAAACCGAACTGAATTCTGAATTCGGTTTTCGGTTAGGTTAATGGTTTTAGTTTTTTTTTAATTCGGTTTATTCGGTTAACCGATTAAACCGAATTCATAATTAAATTTATTATTTTTATCAATAATATCAGGTTGAATTCGGTTTATTCGGTTTTTAACCCGTTTATCTGGTTTTTAATCTGTTTGTTCGGTTATAACCGAACTAACCATTTCTTGAATTCGGTTCTGTTAGGTTAACGGTTAGGGGGAAAATTTTTGAAAATTGATTAAACGGAACCAAATAAACCGAACAAACCGTTAACCGAACCGATGAACAACCCTAGTCAACAAATATACAAATGTTATGCACAAACACATACACATATATTAGTCAACAAAAACACGTACACATACAAATACACATACATTAGTCACCAATGATTAGGTTCAACTAAATAGGTCTTTTATCCTAAAAAGTGTAAGAAAAATTATTAACTATTAGATCATGAGGTCAAATTTAAAAGGAAAAATTTAAAATTTTAGAGGAAAAGTTATTAGAGAGTAATTTAGTCATAACCACTTTCCCCCACATTTTTTGAACGTTCATAACTTTTATATACAATATTATTTTTACAAAAAATATATCATGAAAACGAGAATTTTTTATCTTTAAAATGAGTATAATGTTGCTACAAAAAAATTAATTTTTCAGCTCATTTTGTCTAATTATTGTCATCGTATCTTTTAAACGTTTGTGTATATTATATTTTTATATTTTTCCTACAGATAATTGTGTATTTTTTATGGGTAATTGTGTCTTTTTTAAATATCCATGTGTTATCTATACTTGTCGTTGTGTCATCCTTGCTTAACATTATGTATTCTGTAATATCATTGTGTCTTAATTGTTTTGAAAAACACAATATTGAGCAGAAATAGAAAAGACACAATGGCATGTACAAAAGACACAATGTCTATACAAAAGACACAATAACTTGTACAAAAGACACAATGACCTTACAAAATTGTTCATATACTCGTCATTTTGTCTTTTTTTATAGGTAATTATGTCTTTTTTAAATATCATTGTGTTATTTATATTCGTCATTGTGCCATCATTGCTTGACATTATGTATTATGCAACATAATTGTGTCTTAAATTGTTCACAAAAACACAACATTGATCAGAAACACAAAAGACACAATGTCCTGCACAAAAGACACAATGACATGTACAAAAGACACATTGATATGTAGAAAAGATACAATGAACTAAAAAAACAATTTTTTTTCTATAGTAAAACTATACTAATTTTGAAGATAAAAAAATACTCGTTTTTATGGCATATTTTTTTTCAAAAAATAATTCCGTATGTAAAAGCTATGAACGTTTAAAGAACATGGGGGAATTTGATAAAAAGTCAACAAAAGTAGACATGACTAAAATATCCTCCAACAACTTGATTTAATCATAGCCATTGATTCATGATCTAATGGCTTAAGATCTTTTTTAGGCTTTTTAGGTTCAGAAGCTTATATCGTTTAACTTAACCCTAGTCAACAAACAAACACAATTTATCACTTATATACACAATTTATGTATATACAAATGCAAATACACATAAACAAAATATAATACATATATACATTAGGCAAATACACACATACACATACACATACACATGCAAAAAAAAAAATTCTGAAATCACTCTATAGCGACTACTTGTCGTCACTATATGCTTATTTCCAGAGACGACTTTTGCCGTCGCTATAGTGGTCGATGCTATAGGGTCAATTGTTGTAGTGTTACTTCTTTTAAACCTGTCGTTTGGTTGTGATTAGTACAATAAGATCAAAGGTATCAAATGATATGTCTACATGTAGTTATTATTATTACAATAAGATCAAGTTGTTAAATATGCAATCTTCTTGTTAAAGATTATTCAAGAAAATTAACAATAAGGATATATTTTCGATTTAGATTCGAAATTTCAATATGAACTTAGTAGCCCACTTGATAAAGACATTGTCTCTTAAAAGAAGGTATTGTGTTCAAATTAAGGCAAAAGGTTAACATTGGGAGCAATTTAGAAGTATGGGTATGGGTTGATGGTATCGATGTTAAAGAGAGAGAGAGATTCGAAATGACACCATTGATATGTTTTTCAAATATAGATTTTAGTTAGATTAAATCCTAGTGGTTGTGAGAAATTGGTAGTGGGGTCTTGTATATGGTTGTCACATTTAAAGCATAGGAGACACGATGTGGTTTGAATTTAGAGAGTTTTCTTTATCAGTGATTTCATATCATTTTGCATTCTTTTCAAAGCATTCATTTCCTATTTGAAAAAAAAAACCGTTGAGCATTGTGCGTCATGCCTTTATTACTACTTGTCCACAAAAATAAGTTTGTTTGTTCCGTCGAATACGATGGTGCGTTTATGTGAATACTGAATACGATAAACTTATAAGAAACGTTAATGATATATACGCGTAGTACGTTTAACATGACATTAGAGTTCTCATCCTTGTCAATCAACATATGTTAGTATCATACATTAATAGCATTATCCCATCCTTGTCTTGTGTTTATTGTAAGGTTAGGCTAGAAAAACCTGCTATTGCACAAACTAAAAAAAAAAATAGTAGTTAATAATCTTTTTCTAAACTGGAAAATTAACTAGTAATAATTTATTTAATGATATAATAACTAGAGCATGGATCAAATAAAAAGTTTTTTTGTCTAAAAAGGTTAAAAAGATTTTTAAAATCTCTAAAACCGATTCAAACGAACTCCGATTGTACTCATTTCGATAGCATTGGAATCGTCTTATCGAACCCTATAATATTTGTTTTTTTGGTTTTAGTTTTAACAACTAGATTTTGAGTTGGATTTTATAGCATGTTTTTTAGCTTTATGTTTTATCTTTAGGTTTAGGGTTTGTTTATATAGTTTGGTTTTTATTATTAGGGTTTATTGTCTATGATTTAAGGTTTAGGTTTTAGGGAATTACAAGCCGGTTCCAATGATTTAAAATGAATTCAATCGGAGTTTGTTTGAGTCAGTTTTCAAGTTTTTAAAAATCTTTCTTAGTCTTCTTAGGCAAAAAAAAAAGACTTTTTAGGGAAACTGTCTCATAATAACTATCCATAATTAAACATAAAGTAAATTGGCGAGATTATTCATGTGATTTATACTATTCCACTCTTTGTTCCTAAGTTTCATAAATTTTCTATATAGTCACAAAGCTTTAAACATTTGAATATAATATAATTCTTATGTCACCAAATTATCCTAACAATCCTGACAAAACTACCCTTACCTAAAGACTGTATGTGTTGCGTATGTTTAAAGTTTGATACTATATAAGTAATTGTAAAACTTTTAATACATTAGAGATGCGGGAAAAATAAGTGTATATACATAGAAAATAACATGTGTTGTTCTTTCATTTAATAAAATAAATGAAAGCTAAGACACTATAAACGACACGTGTCTAATCCATTAATAGTTATTTATATATATTAGTATAGATATGATATAGATAATCGTATTGTCTATTATATAAAGATTATCACATGTATAAAATTTGGTAAGGAATATCTTCAGATACGTAATTAGTGAGAAGTTATGAACACACTTTCAAAACTCTATATCTTACTTCAAATGTTGATTGATGTAATTTACAAAACTTGTAGTTGTGGTTTACAAGTCAACAAGCTATTATGATGTTTACATATACAAAACCAATAACTAGAAGATCTCGCTTGATCCAAACACATTGTTCATCTAGGATTTTGTCACTTTACCAGAAATTATATATTACACACATCATGATAAACGACAAGTGAATACATATGTGGTAGACCAAAGGCCCTTTGTTTATAGTAGAAACTCAATTACATAAATAATATCCTAAAAATTCTTTTGATCTAATTAGAAATGTGAATAAAACGAGCCAACCTGGAAAAAAAAAAATAACTAATTAAGCTGTAATAACCTTGGTAATTGTTAGATGAATCTGTTTGTGTGTCCTTATAATTTCAATGCCAAGCATAGTTTGTATGATCGATTTTAATAGCAAGAGTACATCCAATCGATACAATTAATTTCTAAACGGTAATGAATTAGCAAAAAAACACAAAAAGAAACCCCCTATTTATGTATAATAAAACCATGAAAAAAAACAAAGATTCGGGCAAAAAAATGCCAGGGTTAACGGGTTATCGCAATAAGGGAGGGTTAACATTTGATCATTTTCCTATATATATATGTGTGTGTGTGTGTGTGTGTGTGTGTGTGTGGAATGTATCAATAAGAACTCACATTAATAGAGTAAACCCAATAACCCAAATTCAGTGGTTAAAAAATTCTAAATTTAATAAGATAATGCCAAGTGTTACTAATTACTTTAAATTAAAAGGGTATTTTTAGTCATTTGTCTTAATATTAAATATCAAATCCAATAAAAGAGTGACAATGTTACATATTAAAAATCCATCCATTTTCCTACTTTAAATCAAAGATTATCCTTTATTTTTTTATACACTTATAACTTTTTTATAATATATATTTTTTTATAACAATTACACCATTAACCTCGTCATATTTTTGTCGTTAATTCCATTATAGTCATGCCAATTTTTTTTCACCACGAATACACACACAACACTTCTGTTTTTGTGTGGCTCACGTACCATTAGCGATCGTTCTTCCCTGTGCACTTGTAATCTTTATAGTTTATAAAATAAGCAAGGAAGCTAAACTTTGGTTGGCTCCCATGT
>SZYD01001573.1:0-48181 GCA_009363875.1 Mikania micrantha | reverse complement strand
TATTTTATATTTATTAGTTTACAAAGAACTTTTTATATGTAATGACTTGTGGAGGAGATATGCTTATGAGTGAGAAATAAGAGTTATAGGGTTAAGTTAAAATAAATAAGGCTCTTAACCTAAAAAGTCTAAGAATAATCTTGAACCATTAGATAATTAATCAATGGTTATGATTAAATCAAGTTGTTGGGGGTATTTTAGTAATGACTAATTTTGTTGGCTTTTAATCAAGATCCCTCACTTTCTTTTAACGTTCATAACTTTTACATACGAAATTATTTTTTGAAAAAAAAAAATACCATAAAAACGAGCATTTTTTATCTTCAAAATTTGTAGTGTATTGCTATAGAAAAAATTTTAATTCATTGTGTCTTTTGTACATGTCATTGTGTCTTTTGTGTATGTCATTGTGTCTTTTATGCAAATTATTGTGTCTTTTGTACATGTCATTATGTCTTCTTTTCTCAAATTTGTGTTTTCCTGAACATTTTAATACACAATGATGTCGCATAATACATGATGTCAAACAAAGATGACACAATGAAGAGTATGAATAACAAATGATCTTTAAAAAAACACAGTTACTTATAATAAAGACACAAAGACGAGTATGAAACATTTTGTACAGATAATTGTGTCTTTTGTAAATGTTCATGATTGTGTCTTTTGTAAATGTTCATTGTGTCTTTTGTGTTTTTCAATGTTGTGTTTTCCTAAACAATTTAAAACACAATGACGAGTATGAATAACATAATAATTTTTAAATAAAGACACAATTACCTGTAAAAAAGACACAATAATGAGTATAACAATTTTGTACAGGTCATTGTGTCTTTTGTACAGATCATTGTATATTTTGTGTTTATGCGCAATGATGTGTTTTTATGAACAGTTTAAGACACAATGATGTTGCTGAATACATAATGTTAAGCAGGCATGACATAATGACGAGAATGAATAACACAATGATTTTTAAAAAAAGACACAATTAACTGTAAAAAAACACAAAAAGATAATTATACACAAACGTTTAAAAAAGACACAATGATGATAATTAAACACAATGAGCTGAAAAAAATTTATAACAAAACTATACTCATTTTAAAAATAAAAAAATGCTCATTTTTATGATATATTTCAACAAAAAAATGATATCGTATGTAAAAGTTATGAATGTTTAAACAATGTGGGGGAAATTGGTTATGACTAAATTACCCTCTAACAACTTTCCTCTCAAAAATTTAAAATTTTATATCTTAAATTTGATCTAATAATCTAATAGTCAATAATTCTTCTTAGCCTTTTTATGATAAAAAGACTATTTAGTTGAACCCAATCCAAGAGTTATATATATAATTTCATGTGATTAGAAGATGATAAGAATTTTTTTATAAGAGAGAAGTTTACTAGTTAAAAATCATGTTTATACATTTATATCTAATATATCTTATGGGATTGAAGAAATTATAATTAAATAACTTGATATTTAAATTGTTAATTTACAATTAAAAATAATTTGTTAAATTAAGTCTTTATACAAACATTTATCTTAAATTTTGTTAGAAGAAAATCAAACTCATGAAAAGAGAATAATGATATAAATGTTGAATAAATTGTTAAATTAATATTTGACTTAAATAATAATACTATTTTTATTATTATACCTTTTTGATCAAAAAGAAAGTTTAGCCCGAAATATAAATGAGCGAAGGTCTACAAATTTGAGAAGCATTTACATATGTTACTCTTTCATTATATTAGATTTATATGTTATAACATATTAATTTTTGAAATCAGCAATATGAAATTATTTATGTGCTTATTTAAAGTTTGCATATCGTTAAAAATCTATTCAAACTTCAAACATAAAACTTTTGTTAATTCTTTTTCCTATTTATATAACAAATTTTATATGCCAACCTTATTTTTCATTATGTACTTTATTTTCTTTTATAAAATAATAAGAAAAAAAACTGATCATAGCTTGTTTATAACATTTACTAAAGATATATAGCATAGTTATTTTCATATAACTATACTCAAAACTTGATTATTTTTATGATTTTATTTACTTATTTATTTATAAAACCTTTGTGTAATAAATTAAGAACCAATTTTATTGTTTTGAAATCTTTATGTGTGAATAAAAAAATTAAAATGATGAAAAGGAAATAATTTAATATTCATTTAGATAATGTAAAAAGATACAACAACCTTACCCAGTATATTCCCACTTTTCAGTAGGGTCTGGGGGAAATGATAGATATAAACCTTACCCCTATCCCAATTGGGATAGAAAGGCTGCTCCAAAAGAATCCCCGGCTCAAAGTTATCGTTTGAAGTTGATCATCCCAATGATTAGAACGTTATTTTCACAAATAACTAAAATAACGGTATTTTCACAAAACATAAAACTATTCATGGTAAATAATTTATATCATACAAACGTAAGAGTAACTTACTTTGTTGGTTGTAGCATTGTCTGTTAAAATAAAAGTCTAAGGTTCGAATTCTAATACAATGTATAGTATACTTAGTAAGTGATATAATTAGAAGTCGTTACAAATTAAGATAATTTATATCAGCAAGTAGCATCAAGATGTTTTCCACACATGAACATATCAAGCTTCTTCATCCGATCCCACAATCCATACCCCTTACCACCATCATTGTCACATGAATAATTTTTCTTCTTCTTCTTCGTCCCGCCCTTCGTCACGTGAGCTAGACTAGTACACGTGCTGCTATTACTTGTACTACTCATCGAACAACCGGTTTCATCGTCACCACTCCAGCTAATACCACTACCACTACTACAACCACTACCACGATTGTTTTTCACCATCAAACTTCTTATGTTTATACTTATGTTCTTCTTTCCTTCATTCATTTCTTGTTTCATCAACTTGTCATTATACTCTTTGTTTCTTTTCTTCAACTCAAGTATTTGTGCTTGAAGATCATTGATTTTACGACTTAGCACGAACACACGCTCGTGTTCTGTATTTTCAAGTAACATGCGTCTCGCAAGCTCGCCTGCTTTACGTTTCATGAACAATGACTCTGATGCCAGCCTAGAGTTTTCGTTACTTAGAATGACACGCTCCGATTCCAACACTTCTAATAAACTATTTTGTAACTCGATCTTCTTCTTCGATTCCTCCTACAAACATAAATTACAAAAGTTGTTATAATTACATATAATTTTTTGGTTTAAAATTGGTTTGCGAAAATACATGTGTTGCTCTTTAAATCCATAACTGATTTTAGTTAGAAAATCCTTAAAGTTGTAACTAGTGCATGCCACATGTAGGGGTGTTCAGAGTTTGATCTAAAACCATTAAACCACCCAAACTATTCATCAGTTTGGTTTTACAGTCTTTTTTTCCCAAACTAAATGATTGGTTGGTTTCAAAGCTTTGAACCCATAGTGATTGATTTGTTCGATTTTTGTTATTAATGAGCTTAAAAAGCCCAAAACCAAAAGGGCCAAACAGTAAAACTAAATTAGAACCAAACCGTCGATAGCAATTCTGTTAAGTTCGTTTTTTAATTTTAATGATTCGGTTTTGGTTTTCGTTATTCAAAAACCGTAATATAGTATGGTTTTAAATTTCATCTAAAAACCGGCCCGTAAAAATCGGACCATGAACACCCATGCGTTTTTTTGAGTGGACAAAGATTTTTATATCATAACTAAAGCAATATGTACGAATGTTTATGTGGTTTTCGTATTTCTTACATGAGATTGATTATTTATTGAATGACCCTATGTGTTTATATATATGGAACTTGCTTTTAGATCTAGGTTGAATGGCAACAAGTGCTTAACAAAGGGGTGTGCTGACATTGTTTTCACAAAGGGGTCCATCACCCGCCCATAAGCGATATCTCCCCATAAGCACAAGTTACTAACCTCCTAGTTCCACACATGTATTTGTACAATTCTTGTAAGTTTTTCCTATATGTACGCGTGTGTGCGTGTGTGTATGCGTGGGTGAATGCGTTGCATGTATGTGTGTATGCGTGTGTGTATGCGTGCGTGTGCATGTGTGTGTGCGTGTCTGTGTGCATGTCTGCATGCGTGTGTGCGTGTGTATGTATGTATGTATGTGTGTGTGTGTGTCTGTGTGTGTATGTATGTCTGTACGTACATATATATGTATGTTTGAATGTTATACCTGAATCATCTCCAAACTTCGTAGCTCATCCGCCACGATCTGGTAATCAACAAACTTCAAAACAAGCTCTGATATTACTAACTCGGTGGCATCATGTTCTTGAGAACGGAGTGGAGATTGGTAAGAAAGCAAACTTTTGGTTTGATCTAAGTAAGTGTCATGACATATGTGCTGTTGTTCTTGTACATGTTGTTTAGGTTGTTGTTTGGAGAGAGTACGAGTGTAACGATCAGCTAAATAAAGGTAACGATTGTAAAGGTCTTGGAGCAAGGCTAGAAGTTCAGGGCGTTTTCGATAATAGAAGTCTGCTCGTTCCCCAAATGTGCCTGGCTTGTATTCGACGTTTATTGCTTGTATTTTATCCTCCATGTCTGTTTTTGTAACACGTAAAATCTATAAATCCACTAATTTAAACAATTTAAGATCTTGTCACATGCAAACTATAATTATAACAAAAATTAATTACCCATAAAATATTTTCAAAAATACGAATCTAAACATGCAATGATTCTTGATGGTTCAGGATTAGGAACCCACACCTGAACCCTTGAACCCGACCGAATAAGCTTAAAAAGGTCGGATTACTCGGGTTAAAAGTTATATGCTAACAAACCATAGAGACTAACTTGGCAATTTACTCTACATTTTATATATATTTAGAGTTTAAAGTTCATATATATAACCTAAAAATATAATATTTAAAGATTTGATCATACTTGTATATATTAACTATATTTATATATTATTCAAAAATATATTTACTATATTAAATAATCATAGTCATAATTATATTAATAATAAACTTGTTTAAGCTCTCAAGTCTAATCAAGCTCAATGTATGAAGCTCTGGTATGAGCTTAGTAACTATAAACTAGGTTCAATTTTTTAAGTGGTTCTCGTTCTAACTTTTAGCAAGTTGGTATTAAGTTACTCATGACAGTTTGACTCGTTTACACTGCTACTAAACGTAAAGCCCCAAACTAGGAGTGAGGATAATATAACCATAACCAAAAAATAACCGATAACCGTCCTGAACCATAACCGATTTAACTGAAACCGATTTTAACCGACGGTTATGGTTAAGCGAATCCATTAACCGAACCATTCGGTTATGGTTATGGTTAAAGCTAGTCATTAACTGACTTTAACCGAACCGAACAGAATAATGCGTATTTGTTTTTTTAATATTTATATGTTTGTATGTTAAGAAGTTATGGTGCAAGTGAAGTATAGAAGATGAATCTTCACTTTTTACTATATGAAATACTATGGCTCATATGTGAAATAAATATATTAGAAAATGAATTAGAGTTCACGTGGTTTTACTTTTTATTCACACGTTATCAGTCACTACAAAGTTTTACAAAATTTTATTCAAAAGCATATTTACAAGTTTTTCAACAATTTCATTATTAACCGAATTTAACCAAAACCAAACCGTAACCTGTGGTTAACTGATTAGTGGTTAACCGGTCAATTAGTTATGGTTATGGTTATGGTTAAAGATTTAGAATTAACCGAAGTAGCAGTTTTGGTTATGGAAATGACCATAACCGCACCGAACCGAACCATTCACACCCCTACCCCAAACTTAAGTTAAATATTTACGTAACGATTCGATTCAAAAGGAAACAGAAATGCAGGAAGAGATATTTACCTAGCATGTACTGTTGGCCTTATTTGTGTGATCAAGTTTGATTGAAAGTTATGGGTTAAAAGTAAGTTATAGTTAGTTATGGTTAGTTATTTAACCACCTTGGTTTATTCACGAGTCCGTGAACTGATTAGTGCATACTCACTTTGTTTAATCTAATGTCCATATTATGGATTTAATGGAAAAAGGAGTTGATTCAAACAAGATCCAAGGTATGTTGCCCAAAAGTGGATCACATATGGGTTATTTAATTTGCATTGGTTTCTAGAAAAAAGAAAATTTGTTTATTGGGATTATTCATCACTAACAAAAGAAGGAGAATCACAATCAATTTCAAGGCTTGATGGTGAAGAGGGAATAGAAGGTTTCGGCTAGGACGTTGATAGGTTTGGTGATCACATGCCGGAGGGTCAAGAGGGAACCATGGTGAATCTTAAAGGTTGGAATTGGTTGATAGTTCAAGGAATGACAAGTTTCAATTTTGATGGAGACGGCGAGTTTCAATTTTGATGGAGACGGCGCTAACCTGCTTCAATCTTGATTAAATAGTATCCGGAGAATTCAAAGTCGAGATTGCAACTAAGAGTTTCAGATAAAATTAAGTGATGAAAGCATCAAAGGAAGAAGCAATCAAAGTTGAAGAATCAAACTTGGATCAACAATTAGCCGGTGATTGTTGGCCTTAATTGTGTGGTCAAGTTCGATTGAAAATTGTGGGTCAAAAGTAAGTTATAGTTAGTTATGGTTAGTTATTTAACCACCTTGGCAGTTGGTAGTTTAACTGCCAATAACCTTGGGTATAAATACTGATGGGCGAAGGTTTATTCAGACTAGGGGGCGACCGCCCCCCTGTTTTTTCGTGCAGTAGTGTAAATTTCCTGATACGTAGTGTAAAATTTTTTATAAACCTTTATTTCGCCCCCTGGAAAACAAAAAAATTAGTTCGCCCACCCTGGGATTATGGTGAAGCTTCGCCACTGTAAATACCCATCTTGTATTCATTTGTGTAATAATAGGAAAGTGTGTATTTGCTTTTTTTCTTCTGGTTTATTCAGGAGTCCCTGCACTAATTAGTGCATACTCATTTTTTTAATCTAATGTTCTTTATATTATGTTCTTGATTGGTTGTATTGAATCATGATCTCCTGGGTCCTATATGTACCTCATCCTATTATCATGTTTGGCTAGATTATATGTACATGTGTGTGGTTTTTCCATTAGAGTTACAAAGAAAGGGGTTGGCGGTTTAGTTAAAATTATAGCGATGCCCAAACCGGACTCCCAAGTCTGCTCATTGAATTTGGTTATTGTTTGGTAACCCAATGATCACGATGCATGTTAATATAGATTGGAACCATTAGGTTGTTGAGCACTTGAGCTCATTTTGGACTGGTGCATCCATACGGTTCCTTACCCCTTTTGATTACACGACTATTGCGTTAAGGTAAGTTATAAATGCTTTATATATAATCCATGTTGTAAAAAGCACCCTAGGCGGCCGCCTAGGCGCTAATCGCCCAATTACCTTATCGATTTGACTCTAGTCGGCTGTCTAGGCGGCCAACTTGGAGGAAATCAGCCAAGGCAAAGGAAATCGGCCTAGGCGGAGGAAATTGGCCTAGTCATATTTGACTTTTTTCGGGTAAAATGGAATCAACTCCATGATTATTCGAGACATTTCTCAACCCTGTATCCTTAACATGTCTTTGAAACATCGAATCCATCATCTGAAATATCAAATCTAGCCACTAAACATCGACATCCATCTCTAAACTTTGAAGTTAGCTTTGATCTTCTTTGATGTTCGAGTTCTTGATCTTCTTTGTGTTATAGTGTTTAAGTTTGAACTCCGAAGTACTTCACTTAGTAGTTAAGTTTATTTTTTAAATTATTTGAAATATTATATTAAACTATTGATATTGATGTGTGTGTATAATATATATTTGTGAAATTACATAAAAAAAAAATTCAATCCACCTAGAGCCGAATAATCCCTAAACAGTACTCCGTCGCCAGACTAACACCTAGCCCCTTCTACAACACTGTATATAATGAATAATGTTTGGGCCGATAAGCATACTTAGATAAATGTTTTTTATGAGAGAAATCTATAAATTATATTTATGCTAAACGCTTAGTATTAACTGCCTCATGAATCATGATATGTTAATTATACAACTAACATATAATATTGGCCGAACGATACCTTAGGGTTTTTATGTGATCATTAGTTGATTATTATGAATGTATAAATTATAATAGTATTATGATAAGATATGAAATTAAATAAGGCCTAAATACGTTAGTACATGTGATGTTTTTAAAAGTGAATGTGAAATGAAACATGAATCTCTTATAAATAACTTGAATTTAATTGTTTGTAATTTGAATCATTTAGTTATATTTGAACATCTTGTTCAAATTTCAAACTGTTAGTACATATATTCTTTTTTAAAGGGAAGGTGAAATGAACTTGAATTTTATATAGATAACTTCAATGTGATTGTTTGTAAATTGAATTCTTCAGTTTTATATAAAGATCTTGTACATATATTAGTTTTTTAATAAATATAATGTTTTCTAAAGTAAAGTGAAATGAAACTAGATCTATTTTTTAAATAAAAATAAAAAAATATATATGTGGTGTATAGCACAATACTCCACGTAATGTATAGTGTTTTGACTAAACGTATCTTATAGTGTAACACTTCTCGTATAGCTTCTCATATGTGATGTATAACCTCATACTTCGCATGAGTTACATATAGTCTCACGTGTGACAAATAAGACTATATGAAACGCATAAACAGCCGTCATACAAATATCATATAAGAGAATTTAAGGTTATTAGGAGTAACAATAACCAAACTAAGAAAATGGTAAAGCCAAAATAATTAATAGCTTTGGAGTGGTGGTTGTACTCTTATATAGCCCTTACTGTTATCTAACCTCAATACGTATCCGACAATACATGGGACATAATGAAATGATGTTTCCATGTCAGCAATATTAAATTTTATTTCAGGAAAATCCAAGCCGTTCATCGTCACGTGATTTGTACGACATTTAAGGAAGGAAAAAAGGAAAGCGATCACCCATGTCTCATAAAAGACCTGTTTTATGCCGAATTTAATGCATACAACCATGTTTTCTGGGACATTTACTATGAATTATTTTCACAAGCATTAGCTAGAGATATTAAATCCACCTTTTTTAGATGTCACACTTATGTTGGTAACTATACATACAGATGGAAAAAACGGTTTTTATAAAACATGCCGGTTATTGAAACAGTTTTTAGCTATTGATAACATGTTTGATTCTAATCATTGGTTAGGGATCGATTTTTTATTCAAGTGCACCAACCAACTGGAAACCAATTTTTACCAGCTAAACGATCCCCTAGTAAAAAATTCGTTATTTAGTAGTCGACTGGTCTATTAATTTGATAAATCATCGTTTTCAGTTTTGAAAAACTATTTATTAACCGAACTGGTTAAGCTATATGTGCACCTCTAGCTAGCTAAGTAGCTATCACAAGATGATTCACCAAATGACCACCAAAAATCAAACATGAAGCATGGGCAACCTCTGTCAACCGGTAAGACTAAACAAACAAACTTACCCAGTATATTCCCACTTTTCAGTAAGGTCTAGGTGGAAGGATAGACACAAACCTTACCCCTGTCCCAGTTGGGATAGAGAGGCTAGCTACTCCGAAGGAATCCCAGGCTCAATATCGACCGGTAAGACTATACACCAAAAATTCACTACCACTGTCCCTGTGATAGTTTTCAAAAGCATTGGATGCATGTCAAAGTATGATGGCCTACTTCTGAAACATTAAGTTCTATCCACAACTATTAATTGGGTTAAAACTTGATGACATTAATATCGCATGTACTCATCTCACTAACTACATCATTATACCCATATATTTCGTATGATGTTCAAACCACTCATACCCTGGTGAAGTTTTAAAAAAAGGAGTATGAAAGGCATAAATATAAATTTTATTATAGTTAATTAATATTATGTTATGACTTCTGAGTTTGAATAAAGATGATAACCGATCTAATCATCGGATATTATATTTTACCAAAAAATAACTATCTAATCGTAGAAGTAAATCGTGGTTTCTTTTTTTTTTTCGTCACTAAGGGTGTAGATGAGTTGATATATTAATGAAGCTCCACAAGATCGGTTGTTCAATTTAAATGTTTAAGATATATTATTAAAATATATTTAACAATTGGGTTAATTTCGTAGATATCGTTTCAAAGATTAAATTACGATTTTGGTTCATGTGCTTTTAGTGTTTTTAACAATTTCAACTAGGGGTGTTCATTGGGTCGGATAATAGTTTATTCGGATCGGATTGTTCGGATTTGAAAATTTTAATACCTTATCCAAACCCGAGCCGATCCGAATTCGGAAATTTTCAATCCGAGCCGAATTCGGAAATTTTCAATCCGATCCGAATCTATCCGAATAACCCAAAAAACCCGAATAAACTTATTTTTTCATCCGAATAATCCGAACAACCCGAAAAAACAGGGTTTATTCGGGTTATTCGGATTGAATTCGGATATCCGATCCGAATAAACAGGATTTTGTATATCGGATATCGGATCCTATCCGAATTCGGAAAACAGATATCCGATCCGAATCTAAAGCTGTAAATGAACTAAACATTCACCAAACAATAAGTTCGTTTTTGTCTGTTCGTATAATAAATAAATAAGCACGCACGAACAAGAAATTTAGTTCGTTTAGCTAAATGAACGAACCTTAACAAATATTATGTTCGTTAATTTGTGTTGGTGAATGTTTGATAATGAGTTTGTTTATGTTCCTTAGCATTGGTTAATGATTTTAGTTTCGATCGAATGCAATTTTAAGTTCAATGATTATAAAATAATGAAAGATGGTTTATGGGTTGTTTATAATAAAGATTATTATGTGCTTTTTTGTTAGAATAAAATTTTGATTACTATACCACTAGTATATAATATTATAAATAATTTAATGACCCTAGGTCAAACTTAGACAAACTGGGACTAGACTCATCCTGTTAATCTTGTAAAATAAGAATTTAATTTGTTTATACAAGAATAGATAAGGAAAGTAAGCCAAAAAAGTGAAATAAAAAGTATAATAAATAGATATTTGTATTTAAAATTATATATTTATAAAAAAATAAGAAGTGAAATAATGTTAGATGATCTATAAAATGAAAAAATGAAAAGTATAAAAGAGAAAAATCAGAAAGAAAGAAAAAAGAATCAAAAAAATTTAAGATTAAATTCTTTAAATATAAGGGTAAAATTATCATTTCAAAAAGAAAATGACACAAAAATATAATAAAGTTTGTCAACTTTTTCAATTAAGCAACTAAAACTTTATGTCTTTTTAAAATTTAATTTACTATTCTAATAACATGTAATTATCATGTATTAGGTTACCATTTTATTTCGCTAATTTTTTATTAATATTTTCTAGTCAAATTTTTTAGTATGAAACATAAAAAAGACAAAATAGTTTTATGAATAACAAATGTGTTTTTTATATAATTATTAATAAAAATATAATTTTGAATATAAAAAAGAAAAAACATTAAACTTAAAATTCAATATTTTGTCAATTTTAGAATAATAAGGTGTTTTTGTAATTATTTTTAGTTGAAAATTTATGTATTTTTAATTAAAAAATTATATCGTCATCCATATTTTTCACATCATGTTAAAGATAAAAAAATATTTATGTAACCTGAAACATAATTATTGTTAATTTATTAACTTGATAATTATATAATATTAGAATAGCAAATAAAATTTAAATTTCTTAAAAAAAAAATTCAGACTTAATTAGAACAGATAACACACTTTTTTATATTTTATAAACAGCCAAATATTTAACTAAAATTAATGTAAAACACATAATCTATAACAAAATATTAATATAAAAAAGAATAACAACATATTTTTAGCGTGAATGATGTTTGCAGGTAACTTAACAAAAATACCGAAGAGAGTTTAGCAGATGTAACATCATTGGCTTTTTAATAATTATTGATGGGGGGTTTTATTTGGACATCCCACTTTTTTATTTTAACAACCCAGCGAACTTATACGGCCCGCACTGGTCAGTACGGCCCGTATAGGGTACAGACAAACATTTCAGAGGAATGTCTTGGATTCAGTGAAGATTCTGTGAGACGTGTCCTATAGATCAGTACGGCCCGTCTTGGTCTTGACTTATATTTTACAAGCCAATTTGGGTCTCAACCGGTGTGGAGTAACTCTATACGGCCCGTACAGGGCAGTACTGGCCGTAAAAAAATTAACTTAATATTTGTCCGTCTCACCCAAAACCAGGCCGTCTCACCTCAAACCAGGCCGTACTGGTCAAAATTTTAAATTTTTTTTAAAAAACAAATAATTCCATTTTATTACATTTAAATATGTCTGGCAAAATGGGCGAGCTGGGTCGGGTTAGGTAACGGGTCAGAACGAGTTCGGGTTAGGATGGGTACGGGTCAGTACGGGCAGTATGGCGGTCTCAGAGGTGTATTTTTAAAAAATAGGGTGTAAGAATAACACAACCCTTATTGATTCTGTTAGCAATTATTAATTAGCTAATCACCAAAAGGCATTTATCACAATGGTACCAAGATGTGTTAAGGTGTCCTCTCTAAAATAAGTTGACGGTTTTAGTCTAATAGTGAACAAAGGTGAAAAAATTTATTGTTAAAACAAATTAATTAGCGTAATCATAAGTTAGTGTGTGTGAATGAAATCTCAGATTTGCCACTTTAATTTGTCCGGTTTTCAAATCTCAACTTTACAAATACAGTTTCCAAGAAAACAATCTTTTGAAACAACAAAATCATAATTATTTCAAACTCAAACAAAATGTAGAGAGAAGTGTCCGCACCAGAAATCGAGAGCAGGAGCCATGAAGGCTTACTGGTTAACCGGCTTTTGCTCCGTCGTGATTGCTCCGGCGACGACGAAAACGTTATTCCGTCGACGGCGGCGTTGTAATCTGAGTATCTTGCCGGCAACATCACATCAGCCGGCCTTAAAACCTGCAAAACGTCGGAGACAATGAGATAATAAAGTCATCATACGATTGAATTATTTGTAAATTTATTGAGCAGAAACCTAAGTTGGAGGGAAGGGGAAAAAATATCCTGTCCATAATAAATTATTTTAATTTAATCAGATTTTATTATTTTATTTTTACTTTAAACTAATCTTTAGTTTTTTTCTTAATTCAAAAACACAATTTTATCAACAAAAAAAATACATTAAAGTTTAAAAACAAGAGAGAATAAATTGAGATAGTCGATGAATATTTCACTCATGTTTTCTAATTTTCATAAATTATTCGTATGATTTCAAACTTTTAAACTTTTGTAACATATACATTCATTTAATCACCAAATTTCCCTAACATGTTTGATTAAATTACTCTCGGTTAAAGACTTTGTGTATTATAAATGTTTTAAATTTAAGAAAATACGTCTTAAATATGTATGTTGATAAAATAATACCATTCTCGTAAAGTTTGGAATTCAATTACATGAGGGCTCGAAATCAGGTAACGGTGTATCAAATTCCTCTGAAAAAATGTAATAAAGAACAGACGATATTATGCTGAATAACTCGAGGCAGATCTCGAGGGTTTAATCCACGATTAATCACAAAGCTAACATTTATAAGCTTCACAGAGCAAATTACGAATCAGTTAGCTGTCAAATGATTCAGCATTTCGATTTAATGAGCAATAATTTCGATTAAATCATTACGTAAACAAGCGCTCTTAGATAATCACAGAAGCATAATTAAAATCCTTCAATCGGCAATCGAAACAAAAATTCCGAAGAGTATGATCGATGAAGGAATAACTTGCCTGAGTGTGCCTGCAAATTGCCGCCGTAGTGGCCGGAGAAAATGAAACCGGCCGGTGATTAGTCGTAGATTGAAGGTGATCGTCGATGGTGTGGAGAATTTGATGAAATGAGAAGCGGAAGGCGATACAAAAAGAGGTTTTAGTGCCAAAATGCCCAAACACTCGTTTGATTTTCAAAAATATTGATGGGGAGCAACATCTTATATGTCTCTTCTTTTTAATCTTTGTATATTTGAACAAAAGAGAGAGAAAAGTAAAAGGTATTAACACATGAGAAACAAACACATTTATTATAGGGGGAGGTTATTTGGACACCCCCTATGGATTAATTGACACCACCTAGGCCTTTACGGGTCGTATGACCCTTTACGGATCGTATGGGTGTCAGATTTTGTTAGACTTTGTCAGAAAAATGTTTGACGGTTGAAAGTACATACGGGCCGTATGGCCCTATACGGCCCGTATAGTCATAAACTTATTTTTTTTATTTATTTTTTCTATAATCTTACTGTTTTTTTATTGCAATTTTTGTACTTTTTTTTACAATCCTACGCCCGTGTCAGATTTTTTGCTGTATTTCCAGCCCAAATAAATAATATTACTGCATGCACAATAGCTTTTATCAGATGATGTGATAAGTCAAACCTCTTCTGACTGTATTTTGTACCTGCCACCATCTTTAAGTACCTGCCACCATCTTTAAGTACCAGAACTTCCCATCTTTCTCTCTCTTAACTTTTTCATTTTGATGTATACGGGTCGTATGGTGACATACGGGCCGTATGGGTGTGTCAGAACTGCGTCAGCCCTATGATTTGACGTGTCAGCTTTTGTCAGAATATTCTTTCCAATACGACCCGTAAAGCCCAATACGGGCCGTATTGAGGGGTGTCCAGTTATCCACCCTGGCGTCTCCCTAACAGGCCCCTTATTATAAACTGAGAATAGAAATCTATTTATATTACATGGTTTAGATGAGAAATTAATTATTTGTGGACCCAAGATTTTTTCTTGTGAAGTCATTTTTTTTCAATATTATTAGTTATAATAACTTAATATTATAATTTTTGGATCATGCACCGTTTGTTGGACCGGGTCGGGTTAGATTTTAGAATAATTTTATGATTAAACATGGTCATAATTTGGAATTAAAAAAAATGATAACTTAGTCTTCTTTGAATTTGAACCATAAACCTACTTTAAAAAAAAATGATTTATGATTCTTTCAATAACATTACTAACAACTTAAATTTTGGTGGTATAAATCTTTTTCAAATATATATATGGGCCACTTACAAAATTTTATGGTTCAAAAGGAACAATGCAATATACATTTTATTTTATTAATGAACTAAAATTTAATGAGATCCTCTAACCCAGAGCACCACAAATAGGTCTGTCCATAATTATTTGCCGTTAAAAAAAATATATGAGAAATTAAATAGTTGAAAATGACTATTTATTAATTATGAGATATATTTTAAGTTGTATACAAATTTTATCTAATCTTACTATTAATAATAAATAAACATTTTTTTTGTTACATGTCAATTTATTAGATCATTCTTGTCACATTTCACTTTATACTCTCATTCATTCTCTCTAAACTTAAATGATAGCTATAATTATATTATCTAATTTATTAAATAATTATAAATCTAATGACTATACCATGGTTGTAAAAATCCCCGACTAGGCCGATTAATCGCTAGTCCCCTAAGGCCGACTAGGCCCGACTATCCGATTAGGCCGATTAATTGGCCGATTAATCTCGAATAATCTCGATTAATCCCTAGTCCCCACCCCACCGCCCGACTAGCGCCTAGCGATTTCTACAACATTGGACTATACACCTTTTACATATTAAAAAAAAGTTTTAATAAATTAGAAATGAATTTTTTTTAGAATAAATTACCGAAATGGTCCTTGGAGTTTGCTAATATTTCACTTTTGGTCCCTAAGTTTTATAAATTATACATATAGTCCCAAAAGACATTTGTCACATATATGATCCTTATGTGAGGGTAATTTGGTCAATTATGTAGGGGTAATTTTGTGACCTAAGGACTACATATGTTGCAAATGCATAAAGTATGGGATCATATGAGTAATTTATGAAACCTAGAAACCAAAAGTAAAGTTCTAGCAAACCACAAGGACCATATCGGTAATTTACTTTTTTTATTAAAAAACACACTTAAAAATGTTTACAAAATGTTAATTTTTATAAAAAAAAATATATTTGTTTTCAAAAAAAATTATTTTAAAATTGTAGTTTTAGGAAAAATGAAAATTTGTAAAAATAAGTTCTCATAAAAAAAAATTAAAACATGTTTTTTTATAAAGTACATATTATTTCAGTTTTTGACTCATGTAGTCATGTAACACACATGATTTAAGATAGTAATAATACTAAAGATGAAAAGAAGCGTAAAAGAATTTTAGAGAGTTATAATTGTAAGATGTGAGTTAATTATTCATTAAAAAAAATGGTGAACGCCACCATTAAGCGTCCCTCATCGACCGATCATACGTCCAACATGAGGGAGGTAAATCGCGTGACACATAAAAAATTATTTATTAATTAGTGATATAGGCTAGAAATATATAAA
Source organism: Mikania micrantha (assembly GCA_009363875.1). Lineage (NCBI taxonomy): Eukaryota > Viridiplantae > Streptophyta > Magnoliopsida > Asterales > Asteraceae > Mikania > Mikania micrantha. Next base: position 31,817 of record SZYD01001573.1, on the reverse strand, counting down.
AAATTGAAGTCATTAATTAAAGGCTTTTATTAAAAGTACAGTTAATTATTAATATGATCTTGGTGGTTTTTTTAATATTTCATTTTTGATGCATAGGTTTTATAAATTACAAATATACTCCCAAACATTAGACATCTGTAACACATATAGTTCTTAGATACCAAATTACACTCACATACTTAATCAAATTACTCTCACATAAAGAAACATATGCGTTACAAATGTTTAAAGTTTGAAACCATATGCATAATTTATCAAACCTATAAACTATCTCGATAATTTACTCTTAAAATATCTTATCATTCTATCATGTCCCCTTTTAAAAGCGGGTCGCTACCAGCTAATTATCGGTGATTAAAAGTCGATTGGGGTTGTCATAAATGTTTGATAAATACCCAAACGAGCTAACTAAGATCAAAACAATCCAAAAATTGTGAACACTGCATGACTCTCCGAAACAAATAACAAAATTTTGGTTAAATGTGAAAGCATTGCCAATGGCTAATCTAAACGAGTTTAGAATGTTTGATAACAACATTGGAGATGTGTATATAAACACTATAGATCAAGAATGATCCAAAACATCAATACTTAGTATAAATAGTTGTTAGGCATCCAAAAATCACGTTGCTACAAAAAGTTGCAAATATTTTGCATTACTTGAAGCTGCATTAGCCAAATACAATCTTTTTAGGGAGAACTTTACACAAATAAAACCAACTTTCATAATTGTCCCAATTAAGTCAGTGTAATTTTTTTGTCTCGATGAGGTTATCGAACCTGTTAATAATGTTTTAATCTTATGTAAATAACCTGAATAACAGGTTAATGTTTTACAGAAGTATAACCAACTTTCATAACTGTTCCAATTAAGTCATTGAAACTTTATTTGTCTTAATTAGGTCATTAAACTTATTCATGATATTCTAATCACATGTAAATAAAAATATATATGCATGTTATTTAAAAATATTAAATTAAAAGAAAATAATAAATTAAAAATTCTTTAAAATCATCAAAGTTTACGCATGATATTTACAAAAATAATCTTTAATAAATTATTAAATTTAGATAATTTTTAATTTAATATTTGTTTTCTAAATTTAATAATTATTTAAATTATTTTTTGTAATGATAAAATCATCACTTAACATATTAAATAAATAAAATAATAGAAATATCATATTAACCTGTTATTCATACTATTTACATAAGATTAGAACACTATTAACAAGTTCAATAACCTAATTGAGACAAAAAAGAGTTTCAGTGACTTAATTGGGATAGCTATGAAAGTTAGTTATATTTGTGTAAAGTTATCACACCTTTTTATTACAAAATACAACTTTTTAATGAGTTGTATTTAAAAATGTTGTATTTGGAAGAAAAAAATCTATATATATATATATATATATATATATATATATATATATATATATATATATATAACTAGGTTAGTATCCCGTGAATTACACGGGATGAATAAAAAAATATTATTACTTAAATAAAAAAATATTATTACTTAATAGTTACCAATAAAAATTTAAACTATATAAGATGATTTTTCTAATCTTATCTTACTTAACTAATAAATAAAAGTTTTCCTAGGGACACTTGTCACATTTTTAGAGCACCTTGATGTTTTTTTCCCGTTTCTCTCTCCTATTAAATATACATATATTAAATATTAAATATACTTTTCACACATGTTTAAATTAAAAATAAGACTTTTTTAATGCATTAAAAATATTTTAATATTAAAAAACACTATTTTAAAAAAAAAGTCTTAATGCATTAAAAAAGTCTTATTTTTAATTTAAAAATGTGTGAAAACTATATTTAATATTTAATATATGTATATTTAATAGGAGAGAGAAACGGGAAAAAAACATCAAGGTGCTCTAAAAATGTGACAAGTGTCCTTAGGAAAACTTTTATTTATTAGTTAAGTAAGATAAGATAAGATTATATATAATTATTATATATAATAAAGGACTAACTTTGAGTGTCACATGGCACTTAGCTAACCTTCTGTATGCCACATGACATTTTTTTAAAAATCTATATATAATAGAGTGTTTAAATATTTATTTTTGGTAACAGCTAATATGGCAACCTTTTAAAACATTTTATTTATTTTTTAAATACAAACTAAACAATCATTCAATCTTTTTGAATTTTTTTCTTTAAAAATTTTAATCACAATAATTAAAATAATAATAGTATGTGTTATACCCTTAAAAATTGATTTTACTATCCATTTCATATTTACCAATTTTAAATTAAAATGGTATTAAAATTACTTTTAAATACGTGGTATTCAAATTTTCAACATTACCATCTCAATTAAACTTAAAAATATCCAAAAGGCTCGTAATATTTATTATTTTTATTGTTGTTGTTGTTTTTTATTATTATCAACAAAAAAATTAATTATTAGTATCGGGTAGAGTTTAATTAATGTTGCAAATTTGGTATTTTTTTAATGTAATTTTTAGAAAAAAATTGGATGTTATTTTTGCTAACTTTTTCAAATTGCTAATTTTTAGGAATTTATTTACAAAGTTTCTTATTTGTCAATTAATTTTTTATTTAATATACCTAAATATGGAAGTTTTCAATTTTCAATTAACAAATAAATATAAATTAGACACCAGTCACATTTCTAAAGTATCAACTAACGTTACTTTTCTGTTTTTCCTCTCATATTAATATATATCTTACTTATTAAATAACAATTTTTAATACTAATTATATTATTTATGCTTCTTTTATATAAAAAAATTAATATAAACCACACATTAAAAAACTAAATTACCATAAAATATATTTTTCTAATAGTAGAAAATAAAAATATTACAAACCGAAGTGTTTAAACAACTAGAAATTTATAATAAAATGACAATTTTACAAAAATAGCTTGAAAACAAAATGGTGAAAAAGACAACTCTTTAAAACACGAAAGTTGAAAAAATTATACTCTTTTACTATTTAAGTTATTTACTTAAATGTATTTTCAACCATATTTATCTTAAAATATTGTGTTTAAAATTATGAAATTTCATTAAGAAATATCTAATATTTTTAGTTCAATTCTTGTAATAATAGCACTAGCCTATGTTTTTAACACAAAGTTGAATAAATGATACTCTTTTAATATCTAATATTAACTATTTAATATTTTTTGTTCAACCCGTATAATCTTTCTATTCTAATAAAGGAGTATTTTAAGGAGACACGTGTCACGTTCTGATTAAATCTGAAAATGTTTTTTCCGCTTCTCTCTCCTAATAAATATTATTAATTTTTAAGTTTTTAGATTATATAATTAAAAAGAAGTGATTTTCCTTATTTTAATAATTTACTAATTTATTAAAAGTTAGTAAACAATAACTCAATAACATCTTATCCTAATTATAATTTTATAATTATTAAATATTTAATAGTATTTAGTGTTAATGAATACTATTTTTTATTATTCAACCTGTGTAATACACATGTTTTCTAGGCTAGTACATTATATAACAAAAAAGAGAGAGACAAAAGGTTATATTTGGATGACTAGAAAATTAGTAACTAGAAAAGAGAGAGAGAAAAAAGGTTAGTTTCTGAATGCGAGATGTTTATAACTTTACATAAAAAGAGTATGACATTTCGTTACAATTGTTAAAGCTATGCACTTGTTTCACCTATATAAGATAAAAATTTATAGTGACTCAATCAAGAGTCGTTGTGTTGCTATTGATGACTTCTTCATCATCTGTAATGATATATCTTAATTTAAACCTAGACACTAGACACGTTTCTTATTTTGATTGTAAATTCTTAGGCTTTGCTATTTATTTAGTTTAGTTTGGAATTTGCATATTATAATGTTGAGTTGGTGAAAAATGAAGAATAGGGGAGGACCTGGCCCTTTTTATGGGATCGATCGACCTTCATGAACTTTTATTTTAAAGTGTTTTACATATGATCTCATGTTAATCGATCACTAAGAACTGTTGACAACGACCCCATGAAATTTTGATGACACTGTTGATGTCCATTTTTAAAATCATTTGGAAAACAAAACTGATAAAATTAATATTTAAATAACACAATATACATTATATGTGACTTAAAAAGATTGAATATTTAACCAAAATAAGAGCAACTCAATTGTTTTTTGATTTACTTTAGTTTTTTCATTTTTTTTATAACCTGACCCGACTCAATTCGAATCAGTCCAAAAACGAAATAAATATAGACATACAATCACCCTAATAAATTTCCGACCTCTATTAAAAAAATTTCTGGATACGCCACTGATGGAAAAATAGATGATTTGGTAGGGAGGTCATAGAGACCATATGGAAAGCATAAGAACCATATGAGTGGTTTATGGGTTAATTCACACGATCCTTATGCAGTTTGTATGTCGAGTAACCAAAAATCTTAAAATTTTATGATTTAAATAAAGCCACGATTTATAACTTTCAACTCTGTGGTTGATGATTTGAAATTTCTGGGAATAATTTGAAGCAAAAGTTGGTAGCTTTGAAAGTAGGGATGACAATTTTCACTCAAATCAAAATAAATAGATTGGTTCAGTTAAACAATTGTTGTTTAATAGGTTGACATTGGTAACATCATAATATGAAATAGGTTAAGATTGATAACACTTTAACATAATACGGGTCACGAAGGATAACTTAAAAAAAATATGTGAATACAATGGATTCAAACGTTTAAGAATGACTGGTAACATGTTTGATGAGAAAATCACTAAAAAATATCTTAATGAACTATTAGTTTAGTTATAACACATTTTAACTTGAGCCATCTTGACTCACATTGTGTTAAGGATTTACCCATCTCAACTCATACTATGTTATGGTGTTATCCATTTCAACTCAAAATATAATATTTATTCAACAAAACCAACTTATTTATCTTGCTTTTGCTCAAGATTGTCGGGTCTACTTTTAACCAATTGTCGAAGAAACCGGGAATGAGTCAAGTGTGGAAAAAATGAACGACATTTGCAAATCAGAAGTCTCAATCTACCTTCCCATTTAAGAATATTAAATTCAGGGTCATTTGCTGCATACTATAATTAAACATCAATAAAAAGGAAAAATCCTTAACTTATATGCTATGTATCAAAATAGCGCAAAGACATGCCAGCAAGAAGAGCATGGTAATTCCCATTTTCCACATATTCAAAATAATAAAAGTTGAATATGTTTTTGAGTTTATGAAAGATAGAATTAGAATCTGTAAATCCAATACGGACGAGGAACACGTTTTTGTTATGATACTAATACTATACTTGCTTTACTATTCTGTCCCATCTTGGCTGAGGAAGAGTTACGGACGCGTAAAACAAAAAAATACGTTGATGGGGAAGGGCATACTATGTGTAATGCTTCACTCAATATGGCAAACAAAACCTAAAATATTAATCACGATAACCATATCTTTTCTGTTAATGTAATGACCAAAAAGCTTTCTAACCATTATAAACTAACTATTAAAACCAAAGATGCAGATGCCTATTCATTTCATTTTATAAATAATGTTATATCATATAAGAAAATAAACAATAAATATTTCAAAATTATAAAAATTCTAACCAGCAACATTTCATTCTTTGTAATAACATGATGGTATCCATGCAAGAAGTTGCAAACAAGAATGTATGTTAACATAAGTTCATTCTCTGCACCAGGCACAACCTTACTGCAACAAACATCTTAAATAGTTAACACTACATTAGCAACAGAAATGCAATACAATGAATATACATGGAAACAATTGAACCTAAAGAACTGTAAAAAGACTTGAAACAAACACATGCAGTGCACAATTTTCTTATATTTATATTTACTACAAAGCTCATGTCAAACGATACTCCCTTTTCACTAATATGTACCATAGCAAGCAAACAAACAAACAAACTTACACAGTACATTTCCACTTTTCAATAGGGTCTGGAGGGAAGGATAGACACAAACCTTACCCCTATCCCAGTTGGGATAGAGAGGCTGCTCCAAAGGAGTCCCCGCTCAAAGTTATCGTTTGAAGTTGATCATCCCAACATTTTTAACATTATATTCACAAAATAAGTAAAATAACGTTAAAATTAGTGCAATCTTACTTTGGTCTTTGAGGGCACACTCATATATACATTATATGTGTGCACCGCAAATGGGGCGTTAATATGTATCATAAACATATTAAAATTTTCCATATGTCTATTTTAGAATCAAGAAACCAACAAATAGGCATGTACGTGAGTTAAGAAACCAACAAATAACGTCAATCAACGGGTCATAGCTGACGATAATATCTTTATGCCAAAGTTCGTTTTAGTCTCCACTAATAATTCCCTTTAAGTAGAAGTGGTAGGACAACATTCATCATGCGAGTAACGATATTTGATTCTATTATTCAAAGTGTTAGAGCTAGATGTGCACAAACATTGACCTGATTTGTTAACTTAGTACTCTATTTCAGCAAACTTGATACATTGCACATCATGCGAACCCAAATTCTAAAGTTTAAAACCAACATCAGGGTTAATGAAACTTAAAACCACAAACAAAAAGAAAAATTCAAGAACATAACAACCTAAACAATCTAATCTAAATAGTTATAAAAGACGGATTTACAGACAAAAGGTTTCACCTTTTCTAAACCATGAAGAGATTACATGTGTCTATAACGTTAGGTCATGAAAGAACTACTGAACAAAATCAATTGAACGTTAGAGGAAAAACCAACAATTACTATCTATACATTTTACAAATGCAATGATGACTGAACAATATAATTAGTTTTTTATTATTTTTGATTTAAATTGTCACACCCCCATCTCTTGTCAACTTATGATTATGTCACTGATTACTCTAAGAAAGTTGCGGAAGCATAGTAGTGATGTATCAGAGATGGGGTGCAACTTTTACTTGATCCGGTATCGCAACACACAGATTAACTTACAGACAATACATTACAAGGGTAATAGTACAACTACAAGCCACATGTTACTGTTCCTAACTTAAACACACTAAACAAACTGAGTTACTTAATTACAGTGTCTGAGAGTGCAGTTCTCACATGTCGTCACTTTCTACCTGCAAAAGTTTGTAAGTTTGAAAAGTCAGCACAAAGCTGGTGAGTTCATACATAAGATACAATACGTTATGTTAAGTGTAGTCAATAACACATATTGACACAATTTGGAATACTCATAAACATAACCTAAAAAAAATATTTGGATTATAAATGAGAGAAATCCATAACTATAGGGATTACCAAATTTCATCTTCCTTTCTCATTCTCATTCGGTCTTTAGTTCATTTATCTTATACCAGCTATCCATATCTCAAGAACTAGGACTTATGTTGATCAAAAACGTTGGAGACTTCGTGATCACACCTAAAACTCATATCCTTGCCATCTTATCATCCAACTTACATTATATACATATCCTAACATAGGACATTGTGTTTTGTAAGGCTTAGATGTAAAGGATAGCAAGTAAGTAGCTCTACAGGTTGGATTCTTAGTTTTGACAAAAGATAACTTTCAGGTGACTATTTAGCCAACACTTCCCCATCCTTGGACTAACATTTTGGACCAACCAAATATTCTATATATACTAGTATAATAACGAGAAACTACGTTGAAACGGTTCATAAAACTGAGCCCAAACGAAGCAAGAATCACAAACAAAAGTTTACCTAAAAAAAATATTTGGATTATAAATGAGAGAAATCCATAACTATAGGGATTACCAAATTTCATCTTCCTTTCTCATTCTCATTCGGTCTTTAGTTCATTTATCTTATACCAGCTATCCATATCTCAAGAACTAGGACTTATGTTGATCAAAAACGTTGGAGACTTCGTGATCACACCTAAAACTCATATCCTTGCCATCTTATCATCCAACTTACATTATATACATATCCTAACATAGGACATTGTGTTTTGTAAGGCTTAGATGTAAAGGATAGCAAGTAAGTAGCTCTACAGGTTGGATTCTTAGTTTTGACAAAAGATAACTTTCAGGTGACTATTTAGCCAACACTTCCCCATCCTTGGACTAACATTTTGGACCAACCAAATATTCTATATATACTAGTATAATAACGAGAAACTACGTTGAAACGGTTCATAAAACTGAGCCCAAACGAAGCAAGAATCACAAACAAAAGTTTACCTAAAAAAAATATTTGGATTATAAATGAGAGAAATCCATAACTATAGGGATTACCAAATTTCATCTTCCTTTCTCATTCTCATTCGGTCTTTAGTTCATTTATCTTATACCAGCTATCCATATCTCAAGAACTAGGACTTATGTTGATCAAAAACGTTGGAGACTTCGTGATCACACCTAAAACTCATATCCTTGCCATCTTATCATCCAACTTACATTATATACATATCCTAACATAGGACATTGTGTTTTGTAAGGCTTAGATGTAAAGGATAGCAAGTAAGTAGCTCTACAGGTTGGATTCTTAGTTTTGACAAAAGATAACTTTCAGGTGACTATTTAGCCAACACTTCCCCATCCTTGGACTAACATTTTGGACCAACCAAATATTCTATATATACTAGTATAATAACGAGAAACTACGTTGAAACGGTTCATAAAACTGAGCCCAAACGAAGCAAGAATCACAAACAAAAGTTTGAGAACGTAACCATTGACTAACGCCAAGATCCAAAGTTTAAACCCAATTCTAGACACCATGAATGTTGGATTACCATCTTCCATATGATATTACTCTGAAAATGATGAACGTGGGCGAAAATCGTGTGCAAAACGGAGTTATAATGAAGCGGGAATCGCGAAAACAAGTTTGATGTTTGTTGACGATTGCAAGACGCGAATTCTATACAAAAATCATCTCACATCGCCCAAGAAACCAATATTTTCCCCCTTTAAACACCTATAAATATCCTTGCTTGGTCCCTTATATCATGCAACTCCTAGTTGAGTATAAACCAATGTTTTTAAACCCGGACCAGACCGGCCGGTCGGAACGGGATTTGCTAGTGTAAACGGTCTGGTTCAGCATCTGGAACCGCTTTGATGAAAACTGGGTGGTCGGGCCGTGAACCGCCGGTTGGACCGCAAAGCCGCTAAAAAAACCGGTTGGGCCGTTTAGAGTTTTACTATTTTGCCCTTGCAATAATAACCCTAAATCTAACATCAGCCCTGATTCCCATTTGATAGTTTCCCACTTTCCCGACTTCCTCTTCACCCCTTGAACGACGACTGGAAAGCAGTGGCGTGGAGCCGTGGAGCAGCAGCGATCGGCTGCGACGAGCAACAACGATCGTCGGCAACCAAGCAACAATCGAGGACGACAAATCAGCACACATGTAATTGATTGTGTTATCAATTCAAATCCACATGTTTTTGTCAGATTTGAACATCACCCATTGCTCCAATTTGGTTGTTGTGGGCCTTGTGACTGTTGTAGATCTTTGTATCAGAAATGAGAAATGTCAATAGGAAGTCGATGGTAATGATTTTGAGCTGATTCTTTGGGGGTGGTAGAAAAATATGTCCAGGAATGTCAATGGGAGTTGTTATGACTTATGGTGGAGCTTTTACTTGCTAATCTTGTTTACTTGTTTGATTAGGGTTTGCATGATGCCATGAGGATAGAAGATATAGAGATGTATGCCATACCTGGGGTAACCATGTACAAAAGAAATGAACTTTGCCTTCAAGCTCATGTGTACTATTGATTTATTGAAACTAGAAACATCTGCTGTAGATTTGAACATCACCCATCTAGGTCTCTAACTTATCTCATACCACTGTTAATTTTTGTATCAGAAACATATGGTTTTGTAAAAAGAATGAGTTTGAATAGATTAGTTATTTTACTAACATCGTTTTATCTACTCTAAGTCTCTAACTTATCTCATACCACTGTTAATTTTGTATCAGAAACATATTAACATGGATTCACAAGAAGAACTTCAACCTACCATGCAATCAAATACACGGTTAAAGAAAGATATCACATGGAAATATGTTATTGAAGGTGAAAAAAATTCTGGTAAAAAAGTGTTTATTTGTACATTTTGCAACAAGTCATTTCGTGGAGGGGGGTTTAACCGAATGAAGCAACATCTTGCTGGAGTTAACGAAAATGTTGTGTCATGTTCAAAAGTTCCAGCAGATATTAGGTTTCTCATTAAAAGTAATTTTGAAGAAACTTCTTCTCAAAAATCAAAAGACACGCATGGTGGTGGAATAAACACGGTTCAAGAAGAGGGGACACCTAGCCCATCACTAAGTCTTGGTAAAAGGAAGAATTATTTGACTTCTACATCTGACAATGCAAATTTATATTTCGCAACAGGTATACACGATGCTACTTAGCCTTCTATCAAATCAGTTTGGCAAAGTAAATAGCGCTTGCATGATACTGATTTAGCCATTGCTATGTGGTTATATGATGCTTGCATACCATTGAATGATGTTAATTCTCCAATGTTTCCGATTGCAATGAGCAAAGCAGCATCTATGGGACACGGTTATACAGGTCCTTCCTTCCATGCAGTTTGTGGGAACTTGTTGCAAGATGCAAAGAAATCGGTGAAGCTCATAGTTGATTCTTATAGAGATTATTGGTTAGAGAGTGGTTGCACGATAATGAGTGATGGATGGATGGAGGTATGTAAGACAAAGACCTCTAATTAATTTCTTGGTTTATTGTCCAAAGTAATTTCATTCATCAAATCTGTTGATGCATCTGATATTGAGAGTAATGCCGAAAGCTTATGAAAGTTGTTTGAGGAAATTGTTGAGATTGTTGATTACAAGAATATTGTTCATTTAGTCACTGATAATGCAGCAAATTACAAGGCTGCGGGGAGATTACTATGTGATAAATATCCTATGATTAATTGGTCTCCATGTGCAGCTCACTATATAAATTTGATCTTGAAGGATGTTTCAAAGATACCAGAAGTGGCTAATTTGATCACACTTGCATCACGGATTACAGTTTTCATCTATAACCACAAGTGGCCATTAAATTGGTTGAGGAAAAGGCCTGGATGGACAGAAATCATTCGACTCGGAGCCACCCGATTTGGTACATCATTTATTGCTTTGAAAAGTTTATATGATCATAAATTCTATTTGCAAGCTTTAGTAACATCTAATGAGTTCAAGAAGATGTTGAAAATGCCAAAAGCAAAAGATGTGAATCAAACTATCTTATGTGATAAGTGTTGGCAAAATTGTTTGATAACGGTGAAGGTAATTGGTCCTATATTGAGACTACTTCGTATTTGTGACTCTGATGAGAAACCTTCATTAGGTTATGTTTATGAAGGTATGTTGAGGGTAAAGAAAGGAATCAAGGATTTGTTTCAAAATAAAAGCGCCTTTACAAGAAGTATGTTGATATCGTTGTTGCTCGTTGAAATAAGATGTTATGCAAGAATCTTCATGCTACTGCTTATTGGCTCAATCTTGTATTTCAGTATGAAAAAGATAATGTTGATGAAAAGAGAGAGGCATATACAAGTGTCCTTGATATGATTGAGAATATGATGAATGAAGATCCACAATTTGAAATATTTATTTCACAATTAATCAAATTTTGAGATAAAGCGGGTGGTTTTGGTCGACCTTATTGTATTTCTTCTCTTAAGAATACTTGTCCTGGTAAAACTACTTCAATACTTATAAGTTATATTATTAATGTATATTACAATATTATAATTTTATGTTTAATTGTTTATTGAATGATTAGATGAATGGTGGAAAGCGTTTGTTGGAGAAGTACCACAATTACAATCATTTGCCATAAGGATTTTAAGTCAAACCGCATCTTCTTCCGGATGCGAACGTAATTGGAGCGTTTTTTAGAGAGTTCATACCAAAAGAAGAAACCGCTTGGAGCACCAAAGGCTTAGTGACCTTGTTTATGTCCATTACAACTTACATCTACAGAATAGGTACGATATTAGTAATTTGATTCTTATTTATATTTTTCCGAATAATATCAATATAAGACTTTTACATTTGAACTTATTAGGCTCAATGAGAATAAAAGACCATATGATCCTGTTGATTATCAAAGCATTGATAAAACAAAATTTTGGGTAGTTGAAGAAGAATCAGAAGGAGAGCTAGATTATGATAAATAAGAGAATATGATAGACGAAGAGCCGCCAATTAACTATCATCCTTCTACTTCACAAACACAAGCATCTAGAGGTTAGTATTTTTTTAGGTAGAATGATTTGGTGAAGTATAACAAATGTTCAACTACTAATTAATATTGTGATGTTCAATGTAGAAAATAGTGTGGTTCAACTTGATGATGGTGATTTTGATGTAGAAGATGATGTGGTTCAACTTGATGATGATGATGGTGATCATGATGATGATTTGGATGAATAGGAAGTTTCATGTTGTTATTTTTAATTTGATAAACTTATGAATGATTACTTTTAATTTGGTAAACTCATGAATGGTTGTTTCCGGATTGATTAACTTATTAATGGTTGTTTTTTATTTGTTAGACTAATGAATAAATGTTTGTTTTTAGCTATCTAATTATTTGGATTTTTTTTAAATTTTTCTATATTTTATATATATTTTTTAGTATTTATGACGTCATCCGGTTCTTAAATCCGGTCCGACCGCTGACCGCTAAGGAGACTGGTCTGACGTCCGATCCGGTTTTAAAAACATTGGTATAAACAAGTAGAATAACCAAATTTTGGTGGTTTTACAAGTACAACACCCATTGAGATGCTGAACGTAGTAGTTTATTTTATGCTCTTGACAAGGAGGTGCTGCGCTTCAAAGAGTTCCAGAGTAGAATATCTTCGAATCTTTCTTGTTTTTACGATTCCGGAGAATCAGGAACTCCGTTTTTTGCGCGGTTTTCACCCAAGTTCACGATATCTCGCGTACTTTCAACTCATTACAATTACGATCGTATTAATAACAGGAATTTAAAATAATTATGAGGTGAGCTTTTAATATAATTGTCACATAATTAAGTATAGATGGTATGAAATAAGTTAACATCTACAGCCTAGATCAACCGGCAAATAATATTACCTCACTTAGGGTACTGCCCACGAGGTCCTGAGTTCGATCCATTATTCTGCCTTCTTTTTTTTTGTTTCATATATTTTCAATTTAAGAAAGTAAAAATTCTTAATTTAAATAATTAAACATTCATGAGTTCAAACCTAAACAGGGGAGAGGATTTATGAATTAATCCGGTTTGCACTTCGTGCTGAACTGGGAGTACGGTTAAATATTCATGGGTTCAAACCTAAACACGAGAGAATGTTTATGAATTCATTCAGTTCCTGCTGATCTGGAGGGTACGGTCTCATGACAGTCGAAGAATTGACATTGGCTACGTCGATGGTTAACAGTGGTTAGTACGCGAAGATCCTCTTCCGTTAAAAAAAAATTAAATATTGCCAATTGTAAAATGTAATGATTACTGAATAGTATAATTAGTTTGTTTTATTATTTTTGATTTAAATAAATATAGATGGTCTAAAATAAGTTAACATTTGCAGCCTAGATCAACCGGTAAATAGTATTACCTCACTTAGGGTGCTGCCCAGAAGGTCCCGAGTTCGATCTACTATTCTACCTTCTGTTTTTTTGTTTCAATAATTATTCAATTTAAGAAAAGTAAAAATTCTTGATTTAAATAATTAAACATCCATGAGTTCAAACCTAAACAAGAGAGATGATATATGAATTTATCCGGTTCGCACTTCGCACAGACCTGGGAGTACGGTTAAATATTCACTTGTTCAAACCTAAACAAGGGAAAGTGTTTAAGAATTTAACCGGTTAATGGGGGTTAGTACGCGAGGATCCTCTGCCTTTAAAAAAATAAATATTACCAATTCAATAGTAATTAAATAAAAATAATATTAAATATTTGTTTGTTTTATGCTTGCATTTCTTGATAGTAAACTTTAAGGTGTAAACATCTTTTTTTTTGTTGTCATGATATTTAACATATTGTGTTTATATTTGGGTCCATATCTCTTACGATTAACACTTGTTTTTGCGATTGTTCGATAATTGTATTAGAACGGGCTCACTACCGTTATGACCAGTTTTTTTGTCTAGGTTTGATATTCATGATGTTGTTACCGCCATCGCGATCGGATACCCATATCGACAGAGTGGTATGAGTCAATATGTATTTTTTTTTGTATAATTTTAATTGATTAAATATAATGTTTTTCTATTTAATACGGGATTACTGTCGCAACACGCGGGAATACTGTAGGGTTCTTCGTCGGAGTCGCATTTAACGTTTGAAGCTCAGGAAACCTTCTTCGTCGGATTTGAATGTCTGTAACATCAGTGCCTGAACGATAGATCAGAACAGTAGAATTTTACAGTAGATATGTGTATGGAAAATAAATGTGCACTATTTTGTGAAAATTCTATGTGAACAACTTGCAAACAGTGTAGAAACTCAACACAGACAGACAACACATATGGAAACGACATAAACATGAACAAGATGTGAAATTTTATATGCTTGTTATATAGGACTTTATTATGTATGAACGTATGCGAGAACGTATAAATCAAAATAATAACGGACGTCGTTATGTGAATATTGAACTGACGGAGGACTCGTGTGGGTGACGATTCACACGAATATATATGTGGGTTTAACATTCTGAATGATGTCTAATAAATAGGAAACCATATCGGAAAGTAACGTTGTCGTCGTATTCGAACGAGTGACGATTCGTACGAAAACGCGCGAGAACGATACGATCCAATGAAATAATTAAATTAAATGTTTTTGATATTTTAAAAATAAACAAAAGGTATTTAGTTAATTTATTAGGAATTACCACCTAAAAATGATTTAGGAAACTCTATTTTTAAATATCGTAATGTTTGCTTACGAGAAAACCGACGCGTTCGCGCGAAACCGAGCGAACTTGAGCACACCCGAACGATTAAAAACATTTACAAGACATTAAATGTCATTAAATACACACACCAACCCATTTTCTCTCTCTAACCCGGTTCACTCTCTCTCATCACTTTTCCTCTCTAAAAACTCACATATGTCACTCAATTCTCAACCAAATCGAGCAAACTTGGTGTCAAAACGACGGCCACATGTTGATCGTGAAAAGACGATGAAATAGAGCTTTGAATCGCCGAAAACGAGGTGAGTAAGAAATCACTGATTTTCAGAAACTTATACAATTCATCATCTTTCTCGTACGACTTGAACATTTCAGCTCGTTTTCGACCACTAATGCCTTTAAGACTTGCACAAAATCAACATAGGATATTCAGGAACAACTTGGATTAGGGTTTGGAACAAATTAAATCGAGCTGGAACCTGGGCAGAAGTAATGTCGACACAAGAACACCAAGAAGGTGTTAGTATGACACTTAGAAGTTCCAATCAGTTCATCCGTCGAGACTAACAGTCTCGACAGGCTAAAATTGATGGAATTTCTTCGAGAATGCTAATGTCGACGGCCTCCAAGGATCTGAACAATAGGTACCATCGATACTGTCAGTATCGATGGTCAAGGGGTCGTCGAACCTGGGTCTATCGAACTTGATAAGATCGACAAGGATGGTTGTGTTCCACCGATATTGTTGGATCTGGAAGTGTCGATACTAGCCTCTATCTTGTCGATACTATTATCTAATCATAATCCAAGTAAAACAAACTTGGAACCAACTTAAACTATTCAGAAACGAGGTTATAAGATCGATTAGAACACATACATGTCGGGTTAAAGGCTACTAGGGTTTTCAAGGGATAATCGGTTTTGTCACGCATCAAAACTAAGGATTTCAAACCCAAAACTTTTCCTAAACCGATACAACATATAATTAAATTTTTTAGTAACCCATTTGGGGTTCAATTTACATAGTGTGTTAAATAAAATCACATGATAAGATGTCATTATTGAGATGGTTCAATGTTAGGTTACAAAAAGTTAACCAAAAACCCTAATATTACTAAACTTAACTTAAGTTCTAAACAATTAAACTAGGTTTAGATAATCACTTACATTATGCTAAAATGTTGTTTGTGTCTAAGGGTTTCGAAAGAACTAATGAACAACAAGTTGAGAACAAAGAAGATTTAAGAAAAAATAACTAAGTATGGGACAATGACATTAGGTTGTCAGCACCCGACAGTTAGAGTTTTCACCAAGTTGAAAGTCAATCTAGTTGTCAAGCGGACAATTAGTTGATAATCAAATCAAGAAGAAACATAAGTCAAAGGTTGTAACAAAGAGCTAATGAGGAGCTTGATGTTAACCTAAGTTCTAACATAGATAACTTTTATTTTTCATAAAAATAACTTACTTTATTTAAAATATTTTAAAGTAATTCAAAGGATTTTCTAAATTTAAATTGTTGTAACTTAATAAGGTTTTATAAATAATGATTTACTTAAGGGTTATGACTTTTATTTTATAAATCTTTTGTAAATAAGGTTGAATAAAAATTAGTCAAGGGTTAAGGGTTCATAAAGAATTATGGCATAGAATACTTAGAAAGAATTTTAGTAACAACATTAGTAAGCCTATAGGACACTTAGTTGCGCACCGAGACAAAAACCCTATACGCATCAACTATACATACTTATAGAATTCGATCATAATAAATCAAATCAGGTATTGAAGCTACATAATCTACAACGAATGAGAGCGCGTATTTCTTGGTTGAATCATTTGCATTGTAGCACAGGTGAGTTCATCTGCCTCTTTTCAAACTATTTTGTTTTACTGCAGTACTGAGAAACATGTCAAATGTTTTATATAAATTCTTTATATAATTGTTGTCATGTTTCATAATTTGCTTACTGTTTTCTGTTTATAAATTGTTTATAAACCGTTAACTGTTAAATTGTCTACTCGTTTGTTTATGCTGGAATCTTTACGATTTCATCTATAAACTATCATGATTGCATACTTTCTCAAACAAATACTTATACAATTATTCAAATGTATACTTTCTTAAACGCATACTTTCTTACACTCAAATAATTATTCAAAAACTTATACTCAAAGCTAATACTCGAAACTTAGACTCAATGTTTTTATTCAATGTTCAATACTTATACTTTATGCTCAATGCTTGTACTCAATTGAATATATGTGTTCTCAACTATATAATTTCTCATACAACCACTTTATCAAACTCATACTTTATAAAACCCATACTTTATAAAACCCATACTTTATCAAACATGTACTTTCTCATACAAACTCATACTTTTCTCATACGTACTCAGATTCACACTTTCCTCATACACATACTCATACACATACTCATGCTCATGCTCATACTCTAACTCAAACTCAAACGTGTGCAAGATGTTGGATGGGAATCCGGTTGGTAAACATGTACATGTGCACATGGTATTGGAAGATCTTAAGTCTGAATAATAAGCATAAGGACTTCGTAAGACATACTGATTGGCCCTCTCATACTTTACTTCAGTGTTCTTCGTTATCAAGACCTTGTAGGACAGATTGATTGGCCCTCTTGTACTTACCATTCAGTGTTCCTCATTGTCCATCCATGTTTTGTAACGGTGGCTAGTGTCACACCTCGACCGATGGCGGAAGACGTCGGGGCGCGAGCTCGACTGTTCATTAGCTCATGGTTCTATTAGTATGTTTGAATAATTAAAGAATTCATTATTAACAATACAAACATTTCATTCATTACACTCAAGTTACATTACAATAATTGAATAAACAAACAATTATAATTGAAATTCTAAACATTATTTTAAAGAATTAACTAGGTCTACTAACATGAAACCTATCTTATGTCTTCTTCAAAGCATCCACTTAACCTGTTATATATGCAAAATAAAGATTTTTGTCAACTATTTGCATAGTTGGTGAGTAACTCATACAGTTTATATAGTTTACATAGAAAAACTGATGCAATTCAATTAGACTACAAAGTTTAAATTCTAGCATGCATATCCCACTAGTTTGCAATTAAGTTTATAGAATATCTCGTCTCCAAACTCGTATCAATACTTAGCTAAAAAAACTTAGTATATCTACAAGTCTGCAACAGTTTATATCGTCTCCAAACTCGTATAAATACTTAGCTAAAAAGCTTAGTATATCCACAAGTCTTCAATAGTTTATATCATCTCCAAACTCGTTTCAATACAATGCACAAAGCTAAGTATTTCACAAGTCTGCCCATGATTGTACTTTTCCCCCTTTTCACACATTTGACCTAAGTCAAAGCGAAGGTGGTATCTAACACACATTAGGCTACTCGGTATCGAATAACATAAAAGGAGGAATGGATAGCATATTGGGAGACATTGAAGAAAGAAAGCACTGTGAAGATGCCAGCTACTCACGCTAAAGTCTATAGGACCAAAGGCTACAAGGCTGGAGGTCAAATCATTAGCTGGGCATACTTCCATGATCTCCAGTGCTATGCTGTCAAGAGAGAACAAGGGATTCAGTATTTCTAGCATCCACATGATTTCAAGACGTTGCCTGGATTCGAAGTCAATCACCTTGCACGCTTGAAGATGCTATACAGTGAAGACTCAGGGATGTCTGCTTGGTTCTTGAGACAGATACAATATGAGTATAGGAAGAGATGGGTGAATTTCAGGCCTCAGCAACCTAAAAGATATTACTTACCTGAGATTGATGGAGATACCCGCAAGCATAAAGTCATCCTGAAGTGGCTACCTCCAAAAGTCATGAAGAAGATTCCTTTGAGGAAGATGCGTCAAGACTTTTTGGAAGGCTTCTGATGGTGGTATTATGATGGGCATACTAGAGAGGCTGTGATAGTGCTCTGCAAAGAAAAGAAGTGGGAAACTGAACGTATCTTTGACCCGATGTGGGTGACGAATCTGTCACACAGCGATGTCAAAGCTCTTTACAGACACCAGATTTTCTTTCATGTGGAAGATATGGAGCAGGCATTGCAATTTATGAGGGTGATCCGAATCTGTATTGTTTTCAGGATTCATGCTAGAGCAGACTGGAGAGCCATTTCAGACAAACATTTCAAGAAGGATGCTGTAAAATGAAGAACTAGGTCCAAGGAGGAGTATGTTGGTGCACGAAATGTCCCTAGTTCAGTTTTGTATGATCTTTTGATGTATAAAGTTTATGTTATTAATGAAATCAGTATTTCTATATTATTCTTAATGTTTATTTTAGTTTATATGTGTTTGATTATGTTTAACTTTGAATTTATATGTCATATAGACCCATTCGGGCGAATGACTCTAAGAATGAAGTCATTCGGCCGAATGATAGCCTACAGAATGACTAGGGCGATTGAATGAGTCATACTCATGATTCATTTGGTGAACCAAACTCATTCGGCTGAGCCATTCGTCGAATGAGTTGCTTCGGCCACTCATTCGGCCGAATGAGTACAGTCTATATATACTAGTTCAAACAGATTCAAACCCAACTTTCCCGAGTCCTCATTCTTTCTAGAGCACTCTAGTGTCAAACCCTAGAGGTTTTGAGCGGTTCTTGCCTGTCCAAGTTCAATTTTAATCCCGTGGTGTTCCATCTTGCATCAAACGTCCATCCTTCACCTTCGGATCACCACGGGTGCTGTTGGTTTTGATTGGAAAACCCTGGAATAGGATTCCTCACTATTCCAGAAGCTGTCGAGCAGATCTCCATTGGAACCGAGTTGTTTTCGGGCTCCTAGTTGGTCCTACAAAGTGGTATCAGAGCTTTGGCTCTTGATTCTACTCGATTTCCATTCCAAATCATTGAATCAGAGATTGAGTGTTCGAGATTTGCAAAACCCTAAGTTTCTTACCCTCCAAGTCACTGTTTCATTGAAAATCTGTGGGTTTTTGTGGTTGTTTTGTCAAATAGTTCATCCCAATTGATTGGTAATCATGTCTTGATGTTCTGTACCAAATTTGGTGCTTAGATCTGGTCTAAATCAAAAGTTATCGCAATTTTTGCAGCTAAAAACCCTAGATAGCCCGAATGAGCTACCCGACCGAATAGATCGCCCCGAATCAGCCTCATTCACCGAATAGCTTCCTTTCGCCTACTCTTTCGCCGAATAGATTCTGTCGGTCGTTCACTCATTCGCCAGATTTATTCGTTCGGTCATAGTTTCATTCTGAGTGTTTCATTCGACTCTCAAGCTATTCTGACTTCATTCTCTCGGCTGATCAACTTCATTCGCCAGTTCAAGTTCTTTCGTCCCCCAACATTCGGCCTAAATGTTGACATTCGGCCATCAAATTTCACAATTTTTCTAAGTGTTGGACACTTTTGATCTTGACTTTATGGAGGACTTAGCTTTGATGGTGAACCAGAATCATCGTATTCAGACACTGTTGCTCAATAAGACTGAGACAGGGAACTCTAATAAAGCTCCCAAGCTGCTTTCGTTAGATGATTATCCCCACTGGAAATACAAATTTGAAATTCATATCAATGGAGTTGATACCAACGTGTGAATGATGATTAAGAGTGGTTATTTGAGACCTCTCAATGAAGATGGAACTCCTATGTTAGTCACACGGATGACTGAACCACAGAGGAAGCTATATGACTATGAGAAGAAAGGTTATGCTATTCTATTCTATCCCAGTCCATTACAACTGATATCTTTCATCAGTTCAGACAGTTCACATGTTCTAAGTTTTTGTGGGATGCTTTACAGCAGAGATATGAGGGAAATGATGCATTGAAGAACATCAAGTCCAAAGCTTTAAGGAAGGAGTTTAACAGCTTCATGTATGTGGGAAACGATTCACTTGATGATATGATTGCAAGATTCTACCATTTTCTGAGTGAGCTGTTTAATCATAAGGTCAAGACTACAACTCAGGAGAAGATTCAGCGCTTGGCAGATGCCCTACCTCCAAAGTGGGAGTCTTTTCTTATGGTTCTAAAGCAGAATGAGATGATGGCAAGTATGGACATCAATGATTTCATCTAAAATTTGAAAGAGCAGGAAATTGAGAACAAGTGGAAGGCTAAGAGAGTTGCTCAATTTCAGGACCTTTCACTGTATTATTCTACTCCTACTGTAGAGAGAACCTCTTCTCATGCTCCACTGAAGACTGCTTTTATCTCTCAGACTACTGAAGCTCCATCTTCCAATCATCTTCATCATCCAGCTCTCAGAAAGAAGGTAGTCAACCAGTCACCAGTCTGAAGACAGACAAATTTGATAAAGTGACTGTAGAGATTGCTAAGGAGCATATGGGTCTTCTGTCTACTCTTGTTAGCTCCTATGATGGATTAGTAGCAGGACAGATTGGCAATCCTTATCTAACTAATGATGATTATTCTCAGATAGACCCAGATGACATGGAGAGGATAGACATCATGTGGGCTCTAGCTAGTGCTGTGAGAAGAGCAAAGGATTTTGTGAAAAGGACTGGAAAAGACATCAACCTGAATAAGGATTCTAAATTTGGTTTTGACATGGCCTCTGTCACTTGCTACAATTGTGGGGAGAAGGGGCATTTTTCAAGACAGTGCAAACAACCAAAGAAAGCAGGAAACAAGAATCCTTTTCAGCACCAAAAATCTCCTACAGAAATCCAGAGAGAATATTTGTTCCTATTGATTCTCCCACTCAAGCTGGTTCTTCAAATGCATGCAAAGCTTTGATGGTGCAACAGGATGAAGGTGAGAATTGGGACTTCAGATTTAATTCTGATCAAAATGGACTAGATAAAGCTTGTGTTGCTGAAATTCAGAAGACTGATGAGTTAAGTGAAGAAAACACTTCTGAAGAAGCAAATATCAGTCTAGAAGAAACATCTGGCTCAGAATCAGAAAGCATTTCAGACTCTGACACTCAAGCAGATTATGATGCTGATCTTGAAGAACCGTTTGCCCAGTTTGCTTTGATGGTGAACTCATCTGCTACTCCTGCTGCTTCTTCACAGTCAGATCAGGTATCTGATGAATGTTCTTCTTCTCATTCTAGATGTTTTAACTGTGTTGACCTTGACAGCAAGGTCCTGGCTTATCAAAAGCACAATGTTGACTTGATCAGTGATCTCAAACAGTGTATTGAGGCAAAAAAAGTTTTAAAATCTAATGAAAAAGATTTTCAAGATAAAATCAATTTGTTAAACAGACAGTTGCATGAGGCTGAGATCACTGTTCTCAACAAGCATGATGCAGTTACTTCTTATCTCAACACCATAAATGAGACTATGAAGAAACTTGCCATAGTCGAGTGTGACTATGAGAAATTAAGCCATAAGCTCAAGAGCTATGAGAGCTCATCTTACATTGTTGAGCACATGATCAGTACTGGGACTGATCAGGATGGGAAGGGTAAGGAAACAAGATATAATCACTGTCCCCCACCAGTCTTGAACAGCATTGTCCATTCCCCAAATGACAAAGATGTTATAGATTACCAAGTTAAAACTCCATTAGTAATTGATCCAATTGGAATGATTACTGATGAGGGTTCCTTGTTGTCTGAGGAATCTTTTGTGGAGGGAATTGTTGAAGATTGGGTCTCAGATTCAAAGGATGGGTCTGATTGTTCATCTGATGGTGTTGTTGCTTAGAATCAGACACATGTAGTCATGAAGGGTGACCCAATCTCATCTTCAAAAATCTATCAAGAATTAGGTTTTGTGAAGGCTTCAAAAGAGAATGAAGTATATGTGTTTAACAAGATTGACAATCTTGTTTCTAATGGGAAAAGGGGTTTGGGTTTTAAGAAGAACAAGACCAAAACAAATGTTTTTAAACAAAAAAATCGGTCTTTTTCTAAATTCAAACATTTTCATCAAAAAGATATATGTTGTTATATTTTGTCCCCAGTTGATCAGACCTAAGGTTGCACCACCCAGAAAACTTAATCAGAATTTTAACAAAACTGTTAAATCTGATTCTAAATCCACTCAAGCAAAACCTACACAACCAAATCTTGGTAAACCTTTGGATAAGGGTAAAGGGAAAGTGGTGAACTTGGATGTTCCCAAGGTGGTTAATGTCAATCAATCAAAATCATCATCCATTTACTTGAAAAACTCTTTCAGTAAAAATTTTGTCTAGAAAGTTAAGTCTTCTGAGACTTCAGTTTTAAAGAATCCAGACAAAGCAACCCATGATGGTAAATGGAATGATGTTTGGATCAGAGACTCATTGGGTCAACCCAAGACTGTAAAGGCTTGGGTTCCCAAAATGAACTAATTGTTTGTGTTTGTGCAAGTTGCCCCAACAGCTGCTCTTAACAGCTCTTGGATTGTTGATAGTGGGGCTTCTAGGCACATGACTGGTGATATTTCGCTGCTCACAAATGTTAATTCTGTTCGAGGTGGTTATGTAGCGTTTGCCGGTGATAAAGGCGGGTTCATTACAGGAGAGGGTATTCTGTCAAATGGCCAAGTTTCTTTCGAAAAAGTCAGATATGTGAAGCAGTTGGAGGACAATCTTCTTTCTGTGTCACATATATGTGACAAGCAGTACAAAGTTCTTTTTGATGACTCCAACTGCTACATACTCAAGTAAGGTGTGACTATTCCTGAAGATTGGATTTTGATGTCAGCACCCAATAAGCAGGACTTGTATGTACTCAACATGGCCACAGCTTCAACAACATCCTCAACAGCTTCATGTTTTATGTCAAAGGCAACTGAGAAAGATTCTATTCTTTGGCATAAGAGGATGGGCCATTTGAGTCTACGCAAAATGAACCATTTGGTACACAATGACTTGGTTGAGGGGGTGAGTCTGAAGAATTTTTAGCTGTCTAATATATGTGTTTCATGCAAGAAAGGAAAGTAGAACAAGCAGTCTCACAAACTGAAAAAGTTTCATTCAATCACTGTTCCTCTTGAGCT
Source organism: Mikania micrantha (assembly GCA_009363875.1). Lineage (NCBI taxonomy): Eukaryota > Viridiplantae > Streptophyta > Magnoliopsida > Asterales > Asteraceae > Mikania > Mikania micrantha. The sequence continues at coordinate 7,932 of SZYD01001573.1, read as the reverse complement.
TCTCCACATGGATTTATATGGTCCAGTAAATCGCAATAGTATAGCTGGAGATCAATACTGTCTAGTCATCACTGATGAGTATTCCAAATATTCTTGGGTTTTCCTTTTAAAAGAGAAATCTGAAACTTTTGATTGTATTCAAGTGTTGGTGACCAAACTTGAATCTCTTTATAAGCTCAAGATTCATATGCTTAGAACAGACAACGGGACAGAGTTCAAGAATCACAACATGGAGAACTTCTGTAATGCACGGGGCATTGTCCAACAATTTAGTGCTCCATATGTCCCACAAATGAATGGTGTTGCTGAGCGAAAGAACGGAACTTTGATTGAGGCTGCTAGGACAATGCTTGCTGATTCATCTCTTCCAGTTCAGTTCTGGAATGAAGCTGTGGCAAATGCTTGCTACACACTGAACCGGGTATTGATAGTCAAGAGACATGGGAAGACTTGCTTTGAACTGCTCCGCAACAGAAAGCCTAATCTTAAGTATCTTGAAACTTTTGGTGCACCGTGCACGATGCTTAAGAAACACGAGCATGGAAATTTCAATGAGAAGGTGGAAGAAGGATATTTTCTTGGGTACAGAACTCCTAATAAAAGGGTCTACAATAGATCAACTCAGAATGTGGAGGGGAGGTACCATGTTGATGTTAAGTGACACTCTATACCCCCACATGGGAAAGGTCCAGACTGGATGTTTGACTATTCAGACCTTTTCGACTCATTCAATATGCCTCCTATGTACTCAGATGAAGATGTTGTTGTTCAGATGATGTATGATGCACAAAATGCCCCTGATGAACCTGTGCAACCTTCATCAACTTCAATTCCCACAGTATAGATAAATGATGACAGTTCAGACACAGATGAGAACCCAGTTCAGCCAACTGCCCCCGAACCAAATGTTGACAATCTTGTACCTGAACTTGAGGACTTGAATCTGAACAATCTTGATCCACAGGTTGAGGTTCATGCTCATCCTGTTGGAAGAATCAATCGCATTCATCCTCAGGAAAACATGATAAGAAATAAGCTATCTTCAGGAGGCCTTGCTGATATTCTTGACTTTGCTGATGTGAACTACTGTGCCCATTCTTGCTTCATCTCTCAAGTTAAACCACGCACCGTCACCGAAGCATTAAGAGAGGAATCATGAGTTGATGCAATGCAAGAAGAACTCCTGCTATTTAAGAAATTAGGTGTTTGGCAACTGGTTGACAAACCGAAAGATGCAAAGGTGATAGGCACCAGATGGGTTCTTCGTTGCAAAAGAGATGATCATGGGATTGTTGTGAGAAACAAAGCACGTCTGGTGGTTCAAGGATTCAGACAGATTGAAGGACTTGACTATAATGAAGTGTTTGCACCGGTTGCTCGTCTTGAGGCAATCCGTATCTTCTTGGCATATGCATCCTTTAAGAAATTCAAAGTTTATCAAATGGATGTTAAGAGTGCATTCCTTCACAGTGTGATCTGGGAAACAGTGTATGTCAATCAACCTCCCGGGTTTGAGGATCCATTGCATCGTGACCAAGTCTACAAGTTAGACAAGGCTTTATATGGATTGCGTCAAGCTCCGCGAGCATGGTACGAGACACTGTCTACTCACCTTCTAAACAACGGGTTTAGAAGAGGTGTCATTGATAGTACACTGTTTATTCGAGAGATGGATGGTGACTTACTCTTGGTGCAAGTTTATGTGGATTACATTATCCTCGATTCTACAAATGATAGTTTGTGCAAGGAATTTGAGAAGGTCATTGTAACATCAGTGCCGGAACCGGCATCGGAACAGTGATCGCTACAGTAAAACGAAAAGTAATCAGGTACGAACTATATGTGTTTCATTGTATGTTATGTTCATTTCATGTTTCATTGTAATTTCATGTCATCAACGAGCAAATTCAGAATAAGTTCAAAAAAAAAACAAACAAAGTTTAGAACAATGGTTCATCAGTCAGATAATTATCTGGCAGTACAGAACCATCATGTGATTATGTGTTAGGATTTATTATGTATAAACATATGTGAGGCTTTACAGAACGAAATAACAAAGGATATCGTTATGTGAGTGCTAAACCGACAGATTATTCGTATAGGTGACGATCTGTACGAATAAATCTGCCAGTTTAACGTTCTGAATGATATCCAATAATTAGAAAACAATATTGAAAAGTATAGTTATCGCCGTGTTTGTACGGGTGACGATTCGAACGAATACGCGCGACGACCGTACGATTAAATTTAAACTGTTAATTAAATATTTTCGAAATTTTAAAATAAACAGAAGATATTTAGTTAATTTATTAGGAATCACAACTTAAAATAATTTTACAAACTTTTGTTTTAAAACCGAACCATTTCATTACGAAAACGGAGAAAAACCGGTGTTTTTACATGAAACCACGAGGAACCGAACGAACCCGGGTATATTTATGCCAATTAATGTGGCATTAAACACCACAACTACCACCACCAACCAGCTATCATCATCCAAATTCGTCCCACTCTCTCTCTCTAGCTTTCTCTCACTAGAACCATCATCTTCTCTCTAAGTTTTCTTACTCATTTCTTCACGAAATCGACTCATTTTGGTGTCAAAACAACCCTCACAACTTGTAGATCACGGAAGTACAACGGATCTAAGGTTTTATCCAACAAATTTGAGGTAAACTCATGTTTTTGTTCGGTTTGGGGTTTTGAAAACCCTAATCTGGTGTCCTTTCATTTAACCAGTTAAACTCACTTCAAACCTTAAGGGAATCACTCACTCTCACCTTAGAAGAACGCAGGAACAAATGGATTATCATGGCTGTGACTAAATCATGACTTGGTGAGGGCTGCAACCATATGGCCGCGCAGGCCGAATGAGGTTCATCAGCTAGGCCGAATGGCCTCATTCGAAGCCCATTCACCGAATGACCGTAGCCATACCTAACCCCATTCGTCGAATGGCCTTAGCCGACCTAGCCTTCATTCGCCGAAAGACCAATTGCCGAAGGACCATCATTCGGTCGGCCTAATACACTGCTTCGGCCCAATGTTCATTCGACCAAGCTTCATACGGCCGAGCCTCATCCCCCTTCGGTCGTGTCCTCATTCGGCCTAAGCCTGGTTCGGTCAGTACCCCTTCGGCCATGCTGTTTCGACGTAGAATCATTCGGCAACCCTTCATACGGCCAACAGTCTTCATGCCGGCCCAGGACTCCCTTTCGTGCCTATACCTTATTCGGCCAAGACGGTTGCGGCCAAGACTTATTTGGCTAAGGGTTAATCGACTAGTCATGATATGATACCATAGTTCGGGTAGGGTTGGACCATATGAGTACATGCATGGGAATTGATTGAAGGTGTGTGTGTGCAGGGGGTTAGCCTAAGGGTTTCATTCCCATGCAACCATCTTGATGAACTAGGGTTTCTTGAATAATCATGGAATCATTCACATGGTGATAAGTTTGCACGCATGGGATAGGGTTATACGTGTGTGTGCATGGAAATTTTATTAGGGTTACATTGCATGCACACAAATGGGTGTTGATCTAATCATTTACACTTAAACCCTAAGAAAATCCATAAAAACCTTATAAATAACCTAGATGATCTACATGGATTATCTAGGTCTAGTTGATCAATATGATTAATCAAGGATCATTGAATACACGAAGTCTAATGAATGGGCCTGAGTTTGGCCCAATGGGCCTAACTTAAGCTCATCATATGTTAAGTGTTAACTTAATTCAAGTTAATGATGCCTTAATAAAAGAAAATGTTTTGTGAACTTTATTAAATTAAAATATATGATTTTGACTTAATATTTTGCCTAAAATGAATTAAATTAGAAACGTCTTAATTAAAGAACTTGTTATGAAGTGTTGGAATTGGGATGCTAACGGGTAATAAGTTCGACTAGTTAGGAGGAATTATAGAAATACATTAGTGAACTAGGACACTTAGTTGCACACCGAGACCAAACCCTAGACCCAACGTCTGTTATAACTACTTATCGTATTCGAATCTTTTAAATCAACTCAGGTGCTAAAGATACATAAGCAACAGTCAAAGAGCGCGCATTATCTTTTGTGATATTCATTTGCACAAAACAGGTGAGTTCATAGCCCTTTTTCTAACATTTTTGTTTTAAAACACGGGGCTGAGAAGCATGCGTAAACTGTTTTATTTAAATTGTTTACTTAAATGCTTTTAATTTGTATATGTTTTACATGTATAACTATTATTCTAGACTTCTGTCTAGGTAAACTGTTTATTGGACTTAAAACGTGTTATCTATTCGTCATGAGTAAATAACTCTTCAAATCAAAGAACTCTTTTCAAAGAACTATTTTCAAAGAACCAAAGATCTAAAACAAAGAACTATTTTCAAAGAACTAAAGATCTAAAACAAAGTATTATTTTCAAAGGTCTATTTCAAAGAACTAACGCTCTATTACAAAGAACTATTTCAAGGGTGGGTTGTCAAAGAACTAACGATCTATTTCAAAGAACTAAGTACAAAGAACTATTTCAAGGGTCTAACTGGGAAATATCAAAGATAGCATGTGCCATTCTCAGGTTTGAAAGATGTCCTAGCTAGACTGATCGAATATGAGACGCATGTTTGATGATATTTACAGTATTCCCTAACTGTTTTGAGGAACATCTGGGAAATGCTCAAAGATAACATGTTCCAAAGAACTAAAGAACTATACGAACTATGGACGGTCTAAAGAACTATAAAAGCCTATATATCAAAAGATGTCCTAGCTAGACTGATTGATTATAGGTCACATGTTTGATGAGGTTTACAGATCTCCTTTACTACTAAGTACCTGATTGATATACTAGTCTACTCGAGTTGACCAAGGCCCAATCATTAGGACTTAGATTTTATTAAATGTTTATTTATTTATTTAATTAAGTATTTATTTCACTGTTTGTACAATTGTTGTGGTAGATCATACTTGTGTGATGAACTCAAAGGATCCATAGAGATTTCAAATCGTTGTATTTACAGGAACAAAGAACTGAAGAACAAATGGGTTAATGGTAGGGGTAAAATGCTTAATTATCATTAACACCAATGTCCTATGTGGATTAGTATGTGGTGGGACGGCGTCTGGGCGGGTTGTAGGCTCGACTCAGGGGTATGCCCTATATATAAGCATACCAATCTGGATGATACATGTGATGTTAATGAGATTAAGGTTGTTACCCGAGGGTATAACAAATTTTTTGAGTGTACATTAGAACTATAGTGTAATGGAAGTGTATGGTAGGTAAAAATGCTTAATTATCATTAACAACAGTGTCATATGCGTATTAGTATGTGGTGGGACGGCGTTTGGGCAGGTTGTAGGCTCGACTCAGGGGTATGCCCTATATATAAGCATACCGATGTGGATATTACATGTGGTGTTAATGAGGTTAGGGTTTTTACCGAAAAAGGTTTTCAAATCATTTTCAATTACTAAACTATATGAACTCACCAATCATGTGTTGACTTGGTCTTTTTGCATGACTTCTCAGGTGACGAACATGTCAATTAAGAAGCTTATGCTTTTGGACTAGGACTTCAGATAGAAGACTTAGTATTTTTGGACCTGCATACTTTTGGAACATCATTATACAATTATTTTGTATATCTTGTGCAGTTACAAGATAGAAACTTTATGATGTTTATGGTAGATTTACACTGTTAAATTATAAACAATACTGATGTAATTTAACTTTGTAATTCTATTCTATTTAGCATTTCTCATTTGTATCATGTGCAATGTAAACAATCTGATCATCACGATTATCACTCACGATATCGCGCCCCGGGAACCTTCCGCCCGACGGGGAATCCGATCCAACCCCGCCGGCTCGGGGTGTGACAGTCATGAAAGACAAGTTTGAAATGAGCTCAATGGGGGAGATGAAATTTTTTCTCGGGTTGCAGGTGGATCAATCTGAGGCAGGGATCTTCATTCATCAGACCAAATACGTTGGTGACATTCTGAGCCGGTTTAGTATGTTAGATGCAAAGCCCGCTGGTATCCCACCGGCAGTTAATCACGGGATTACACCAGACGAAAAAGGGGAGTTAATTAATGCCACTCTATACCGAGGAATGATTGGGTCTCTCATGTATCTTACTGCTTCTCGGGACATCATGTTCGCCACATGCTTGTGTACTCGTTATCATTCCAAACCAAGAGTATCACATCTGATTGCTGTGAAGAGGATTATGCCTTATCTGAAGGGTACACCGGATCTTGGATTATGGTACCCTAATGATGATAACTTTGAGCTTACTGCATACAGTGATTCAGACTATGGCGGATGCAAAAGAGATTTCAAGTCAACGTCTGCAGGATGTCAGTTCTTTGGAACCCGTTTAGTTACCTGGCAGTGCAAGAAGCAGACGTCGGTGTCTACTTCAACCAGTGAAGCTGAATACATTGCTGCTGCTAGTTGTTGTTCACAAATCATCTGGATACAACAGAAACTCAGGGACTATGGGTTACATTTTTTTAACACTCCTATTTATGTTGATAATACTGCAGCCATAGCTATCACTAAGAACCCAGTCCAGCACTCGAAAACCAAACACATCGACATCAAATATCACTTTATACGTGATTGTTTTGAAAAGAAACTAATCGATGTTGTTAAAATACACACCGATCACCAGAAAGCCGATCTTTTTACAAAAGCTTTTGATAAACCTAGATTTTTATATCTGCTATCGGCTAATGGTGTTTTTCCAAAATATGGAGTCATTCCTTCATCTGAAACTAACAAATGATCATCGCTTTTCTTAGTTAGCTTTCTTTTGTTTTTATTTTCATTATTAGTCTGCCTATTATTTATTTCACTAAATCAAAAACTCGAAAGATTTTTTCTTTTAGGTTTTTAGGGGGAGAAAAGGTAGATTAATTGAAAAAAACCAAAAACATCTAAAAATTTGAAAAATACAAAAACATTTAAAAAAATCATAAAAGTGAGAAAGTCTTATTTGAGAAAGTAATGTGTTAACCTATTATGTCTTAAAAGCTAAGGTGAATGCATAAGCTGAAAACACATGAGAATTGTGAATTGATGTACTGATAGGTCGACTTTTCAAAATGTATAGACAATTTGTGACAGCTTAGAAAGTCTGATTTGTGGGATTCGTTTTAGAAAACCAGCTAAGTGATAAATAGTTTTTGACTCAAATCAGGCATACACCTGTTATCATAGGATCTAATAATGTTTCCAATGATTCATGAATTCAAGTCTGTACACGTGCCATATTGCTTTGTAAAAACCTAGCTGAAGCCGTCATTCAGATGAGAATGATGAATCACAAGAAAATAAAATAGATCAAGATGGTATTAAGCTTGAAAAATACAAAAATAACTAACTTCGATCCATACCGTGCCATATTGCTTTGTAAAGACCTAGCTGAAGCCGTCCATTTGGATAGAACAAGTTAATCATGTCAACACAATTCTGTATACGTGCCATATTGCTTTGTAAAGACCTAGCTGAAGCTCCATGAGAATGTTGTGAACATGAGAGACAATCAAAGAGAAAATTACAACAAGATAATAAACTGGAACCTTATAGAACTTATGATAATTGGCACTAAGTTATGTAGAGATGAGTCACAAATTGTTTTTGATCTTGATTGGTTAAACAAAATGGGTAACTCAGTCAGAAACATGAGTGATCATCAAATTTTTTAGAAGTGATGTATTGTCAGGCTTAAAGTGGACAAGTATATCAGTAATCATATCAGAAGTCAATGTGTCTGAAGTGAAACATTCAGTAATGCTGATTTGATGTGATTAGGTGTATGTGTTATTTTTCTTAATAGACTTCTCACAAAATTATGTATTTGTGTGTTTTTAGGTTGTTAATTGTACAGTCGTATTTGTTTCAGAAAAATACAAAAGATTTTATTTT